>JAPMOB010250681.1:0-58957 GCA_029875015.1 Lepomis gibbosus | reverse complement strand
TTTACTGTAGCCAGCTACCGAATGTGCAAAACATATTTCTACATCAATATACATGCAGAACAGGTTTTACTATATGATCGCATGTATTATTTTAATTCAACTACATGCAAATAGGCTATACGTTTTGTTGCCTTTTAGTTTATGGTTTACCATTTACAAAGCGTGCCTCCATGCGCGTTGTTTTGTGACGTCATTCGGCTGCTACTCGTGAAGTCGGGGTACAAATTTTTTCTCCGAGTTCACAAGTAGGAAATCCGACTTCAAGTGGCGTTCCAGGATAGTTTTTCTAGTTGGAGGTCGGAAATTTCCCAGTTCCGAGTTGCCTGGAACGCAGCATCAGTCTCCTCGTTTCCCCGTGCTCGTGTTTCCCCGGTGTCCGCCTCTCCCTCACCTCCACTCCCTCAACCCCCCCCCCCCTTCAATAAAGCCTGTTCGTCCCAAGTGTTGCGTTTGGGTCCACTCTGTCCCCACAACCTAACAAAAATACACCTTTAGAAAAACATACAAAACGTAGGTCCACTAAACAATAAAACACAGATATTGACCATTTTTCTGCATAATGAGTTTTTTTTAGTTTTTTTTTTTTTTTTTAACTTTTACTGGTAATTTAGAGATAAAATTGGATCGGAACACACTGTTAAAAAGGGGCTTATTAGGCGTCATAGCTGAAAATATGCTTAATTATATTGTGGTAATGATTTCAACCACATTATCAGTCTTAATGATCAATTCCGTTATTATTTGACTGAGAAGCTGTACAATACAGATGCATATCAAATATATTATTAGGTTTAGGATCTACACAATTATTATCACTAAATATCTGGTTTGCATTACAAGGCAACACAATTTTCTTTTTTTCCACTTTTCTTCATTATTGTTTCACCTGAGAAGTTTTGTTTTAAGTTTTCAACACACATGTTGAGAGGTGTATTTGGGTTCCACAATAGAGTCAACCAAATTGTGAAACATGTTATGACACAGAAACATTTACATCATGTGTTAAAATCATTCGATCGCTTTTTAAATGTGCATCACTCCTTACCCCTCTAGACAATCCAGTAAATTCGTCTCCTACAGAGTCCTCTTTTTTTCTCGAGGTGGTCTGGATCGGGCGGAAGTCGTCGTCGATGGTCTATCTTCTCATCTTTCCTGTGAAATTTAAACGCATCACGACAACACCCTCTCGCTCGGTTTAGTCGAAGCCCATTGGTCAGTGCAAACGTCAATCAAACGCCTTGGCTCGCTTTATTCCAGTAATCCGCAGTAATCCCAACCTTAGGATACATTGGGAACCGTGTAACCAGTACTGTCTGGGGCAGGTTATTTAAGAAGTTGGATTATTGGACATATAACCTACACAACTGAAAAGATATCTTGCTACATCGAAGGTAATTTTGGTGTTATTTGTGAACTCATAATAACATTTAATGTTAGATCGTAGATGGCTGCTAACAGTTAAAGCTAGCAGCAGTGTTTTTTTCAAACATCAGTGGCCTGTTTGCGTGTGTGTGGTGGGGTGCTGGCTCGCTAAGTGAATTCAAGATGACCTCATATAACTCAGTTTATAATTTAAGTACACTAGTTCCCTTGATAAAATGTTGTTAAAAATAATAACTAACGTTACATTGAACGTTGTAAGGAAACCACCGTCTGTCCGTTGTTTGTGAGACTTTTAACGGTATGTTACCCATCATGTTGCCCCACTGCTAACTAATGCTAATAATGCAAACCGTCACGAGATGATGCACTTTGGGATACCTGCTGTATTAGCCACATTTCCTTGGAGGAGCAGAATCAGAGTCGAACAATTTCTATTATTACACATCTTTACGATCTTTACTAGGTGTTGAGAGAGCAGCCAAATAATAATAATAATAATAAACAAATTATTATTATTATTATTATTATTGTTAGTATTAGTATTAGTAGTAGTAGTGCTGTTGTTGTTGTTGTTGTTGTCTAGATGGGTCCCCAGAGGTGTGATGTGTGTTTTTGAAGAGTCAGATTAACTGATTACCCAGCCAGTGTGCTACACTATGGAATCCAAAACTTGTTCTCAAAAAGATAAGGACCGTCAGTTTTACACTAGGCTATATTGCAAACGAATATAGTATACATTATATAGTACTATTTGAGTGTTGCTCAAATATGTTCTGCAAGCACAAAAGAGGAGTTGTTGTCTTTCTGCAAACAGAAAGCTGTTTGGATATATTATCTCATGATATACATAAGATTTAGATTATGTAATAAGATACCCTACTCAACAGATTGTTACTTTTACAGGTGACATCACATTGTAATTATTATATTTTCTTTTTCATGAGATGATTTCAGCCCTATAACACTTTTTAAAAAAAGAATAAAGGTGCTTCTAAAGGAGATGGTTAAGGTGGATCATCCGAGCAGTATGTTACAGTGATATTGTCTGCACCTGCATAAGGGAGACAAATGCTGCCTGTTAGTACATTGTAAACATTTACATGTATTTGCTTGTTCATCTACAGTATCAGTATTACCCTTGATACTTGTACCACTTTTCTCTCCCTTGGTGCAGTCATAACATTTAGTTTTTCGGCAAAAAGTAACAGGAGTTGTTTGTGGTATTGTGTTCCTAATGTTGTGATGGAATAATTTTATTTAGTCATTATTATGATTCAAGACTAGAAACACTGAACATTAGTCACCATAACTGGGTGAATGTAATGCATCTTCTCGTACCTGACAGGACAAAAGCCACCATGTTTGTGTGTTTTCTTTAGCACCAGTCACTTGACTGTGTTTGTGCTAAAAAAGATCAGACTAGTTTGTCTTTTGGGGGAGGTGGTTGGACTGGCATGTTTTTGGCACTCAGTGTATGTTTTTAATTGTCTAAAGCCAATCATTTAGAAGCAAACATCTAAAAGCAAATTGTGTATTTTTAAAGTGACTTTTTTCCCACGTCCTGTTGCTTTAGATTTACATTTACATTCATAAAGGATTACAGGGAAAAAGGAAGGAAGGAAATGGCGTTTGGTTGAGGTCCAAAAGCTACACGCACACAGAGGACTAAATGTCCTTTCTTCACTGAGGTCAGAGCGCCGACATTTCACACTGACACAATCATCTGTTAACTCTCTCTGGTTTTCACTTATTCTCTCAGTAGCATCCGGTCTTCCTCTTGTCCTATTAAAAGGTCAGGCATAATTAGCAGCAAACTAAGCTCGTGTTTCAAAATGTCACCACACTTATAGTATACTAGAGGCCCTCTGTGCTTATTTCTTTGGTTCTGGTGGCCGTGGTATGACAGCGTAATGACAGCGTTGCTGAGTGTAGGCCGAGAACAAGTCTTGCCTGGGTTTGGCTTCAGCTTCCATCCCACATACTTTTAGTAAAGACAATGCTATCAGATGTTTTGATCTTTCTTTTCTTTTCTTTTTAATGTGGTTGTGATAGTAAGGTGTTTTTAAGGGGATGGCTGTGTATACAAATGTATAAAGATGAAAAAACTCGTAGATCGTGTCTACCACTGCCTGGGGCAAAATACATATTGACTAAACCCAATCTGATGTCTGTTCAGACAGTGATGAAAGTTTAAGCTTGTTGTAGTGTTTTCCATGAGTACGTTTTTTTTTTCTCCAAGCAGTGGTATTTTGGAGTAATTACGGCTTTGGCTCTTGTTCATTTTTATTTTTACCCTGGTTTTGGTTCATGCAGGGATGTCAATCCACTTTATCAGTCACGATGTCTTTTAGTACTGAAACAGTTGATAGGTCAATAAGTAGATTGACTAAATATTAATCAGCGACTTTTTTGTCACCATTGAAACATCATTTATCATATATAAATACCAAACCTTTGCTGGCTTCAGCTTGTCAGACAAAACAAATAAAAAATCCCTTTGGGCTCTGGAAGCCTGTAGTGGCCATTTGTTATTATTCTTTATGACATTTTACACTAAACAATTTGATTTAACAAAAATGAATCTATAGATTATGTGATAGCAAACCAGGGCAATGTTAGCTGAAACATATAAAATTGTTATTATGTGAAATAAAGTAACCCAGCCAACACACATACACACCCACTGAAAGAAAACGCACATCATTTTGCCTGTGCCAGTAACTGGGGATATATTCAGATTAATACAATCACTGAATCAATGTTCTGGAAAGAGGGGTATGATAGATATTGACTGAGTTTTCTCAAATATTTTAGTGCCAACTTGTGTTTAGATTGGCTGCCTGACACGGCTGAATAGTCAAACAGAAAGGTGAGTCTGTTCTTTCCTAAAATAGGAATACAGCAGGCATACAGATGGGGTTTAGGCTTGGTTTTATAAGCAGCAACACTATTTAGATTGTGGTCATATTGATTGCTGCTGCAAGGACAATGACCAGTGCCCCAGCACAGAAGTATTGATTTGTGTTTTGGTGTACATTTGTGGCTAGATTTCCCAGAATCTGTTTGTTTTTTCCTGACTTCCCATCAGTGCACTATGTTTGTTTGTTTCTATGTTCTTTTTATTTCAGGTCTCAGGTGGTTGTAGAATATATTGAAGATGTAAAAAAATACTTCTTTAGGATTCAGGACCAGTAAAACAAATAAATGCTCTTTTCATGTTACTGGCTCAGAAACCATTTGGGTGCATGCACATACGTGTGTGAAATGTTGACTCCATACAACTGTATTCATGTTGAACCGTGCCTCCACATTTCATCTGGAGGTGATGCTTTTTAGGCTGGGGACACACTAGAAGCCTTTTAAAATCCTAGACAACAAACACTTGTGTTAACAAGTGTTCAAACTGATGAAATCACATTAAGAATAAGGATTGTAGTGATGTTTTTTTGGCTTCAGAAATTACTGCTGAGTAGAGACTCTGCAGTATTTAAATTGTATTAATTTAGCAGCAGCAGGCCGCCAGTTGTTACACTGCCAAATGGACAATAATATCTGTTGTTGTGTTTGTACAAAACAAACATCTGGATGTGAGCTTAAAGTTTATATATGTAGGCTTCATGTCTGAATAGGAGCTCACTTAAAACCAAATGTGAAACCACTTAAGAAGCCAGCAGGAAAAGCACATCCAAGATTTAAAATTCCTCTCTTACTCTATAAAATGTTATAGTGTACCAGATAAATGATTGTCAAGATGTTCTGTATAGATTTCTTTAGACTTCATGACAGTAAAAAAATAAGAAAGTAAACTTTATTTGTATGGTGCTTTTCACAGTCACAAAGTGCTTTATTGTAACATTACCATTTATAGAACAAGGATGAAATGACCACCCAAAGCACATGAACAGGTGAGCTAGAAAACCATACGTCACAAAAATACATAATAATTGCCCAGAATACATGTTAAATACAAAGTGCATGGTAAAGAGATGCACAATAAATACATAGTGTGTAATAAAAAATAAAGACATAAAATATAGACCTGGTAAATACAAGTTAGCCAAACACTGGTCTAAACAGGTGTGCTTTTTCCTGCCTTTGGAAGTAATCCAAAGAATTAGCAGACCGTTAAGGGCAGAGGACCAGGCAGTCCAGAGTTTGGTTGCCGTTCCCTCTAAAGCTTGATCACCACAGGGCCTAAAGTGGGTGTGCATGGGAGAGTTGCAGGTTTTGCTTGTTAGACCTAAGAGAACGAGCTGATGAATAAGTGTAGTAGTTCAGTCACATATGCAGGACCGTACTGTGCTCTGCAAGTAAAAGTGACAAACTTGATCTGGATCCTATATGCGACAGGGAGCCAGTGAAGAGATCTTTGTATAGGGGTGGGGGACCTTGTGGCAACAGTCTGGATTACCTGCAGAAGATCAAAAGGCAGACATGCTAAGACATGATGACTGCATTATAGTAGATGGTGCGAGATGAAATGTGTGTGTGTGTGTACAAGCATCTCTAGAAACTACCGATCCTAGTACACTAATATTTCTTATTTGGACAAGTAGTGTTTTGTTTAAATGTTGTTACACACTTAACTGGTCTTTTTAATGTATTAAAAGGTTTTTGAAATGTCCCCTAGAATATTTTTAATCTGAACTACACAGAGTTTTATTATTTACAATACACTCTTGTTTTTATCAATGATTGATTAAGTCTAGATGAAAATGAAACTAAACTAAGTGGCGACTTGGAATCAAACCTCGAGCAGGCTGTTGGATAAACAAGCTGAAAAGCTGCTCCTGTCCTCCTTCCCTGTAATGTAAGCTTTCTCTTTTCTGGAATCAGTGCGTGTTTGTTTGTGTAGCTTCATGTGAAGTGCCATCATGGGCTGCAAGACTTCGCCACCTGTAGCAGCTTGTTTTGCTCTGTTCAGTCTGAAAGAAAAAACAACTGTAAATCATCCAACATGGTCTTCAAAAAACATTTCCATAAATTGGGAGCAGTCTTGTGTTTTATTCTTGCATTGTCATTATTAACACAAGATGAATTGATAGCTGTCGGCAAAGGTTGAGATGATTCAGGTTAGGGCTTGACTATCTTAAAAAGTTATCTGTAATAGATTTTGTCTGTGTGTTTGTGTACGCCTGTGAATTTTTTTTTATGTGCGTTCAGGTCATTTTGTTGCAGTAATGTGCTTAGCCATTCTTGAGAGCATGGTTTAAACAAGCTACCAATCTGTCTGAGGCCTGCCCCAGCCTGTCTCAAGGGAAACCAGATGAACTGCACCAAGTATCTGTGACAGTTAAACACACAAATAACAGAGAATTAACTACACAAACGTGTACGTGCAGGCTCATTAAGGCTGAGGCTTTACATCTCCTTTTGCGTTTTAATCTGGCATGATGCTTTTGTCGTTTTGTTTTAGAGAATCACATAATGCACAGGCTAAGATTTGACCTTGTATTCCCCATGTAGATATTTTTGCAGTAACCTATTTTTTTCAGTATGTCCAGCTGAAACCATTTGGATGCCCATTGTTACACTGAGTTTTGCACTATTACTAATATGATTTTGTTGACTACATCTGTACACAATTAGTGCATTGCAAGTATTTGACAATTTTCTTTACTAAGGGCTTCAATTAATTTTTATTATAGACTAATCTGTTGATTATTTTCTGGTTTCATCAAGTCATCCTTTGGTCTTTAAAACTTCAGAAAATAGTCAGACCAACAGTCCAAAAAAGATAAAAAGTTTATTATCTCAAAAGAGAAAGAAAAGCAGGAAATCCTCACGATTGAGACACTGAAGACAAAATTTAATTATCAAAATAGCTGCTGATACATTTGTTTCATCTCTATTCTTAATCTTGTTAACTTGCCGTAAATGTTTCAGTGAACAGTAGGGTCACTTATCACTTGTTTATTCCAAAACATTGCTGTAGTCCAACTCCAAGTATGTGGCTGTAGCGGACAGCCAGCAAGCAAGTTATGACAGCACAGCTTTCTGGCTAAAGGTGCTTGTGGAAGGAGGTGTGTAGAAACTAGAAATAGAAACACTGCGACCTTTGATTCCAATTCAATTGTATCTTATTTGCTTCCAGCTGCCTTCAAATTGGTGTGTTTGAGGAAAGGTTTGAGTCTAAGGGTCTGTCATGCATGCAGTACAAATTAAAGCCCCTGTGTACTTGGAAGGCGGCTGGTAGTTGGTAGTTTGTGAAGTGCGCTATTCATTTCTGAAGCAACTTTTCTCTTGCTTTGAGGTTTCACAACACTGTGCACTGTGTACATTTGGCTTTATATATCCGATTTAAATAATACTGAAATTAAAATGATGCTGAAAGTAGAAGTTAAATGTGCTGGAAAGTGTAACACTCAGTATTGTTTATTTGTACAGCACCTAATAAGTTCCAAGTGCTGAGACCTCCAGCTTCTTTGTCCCCAGCTTTACTGTCTCTGTCTACCTGATCACCATCTGGCTGTTCACAATACTAGCAGAAACCATAGTATAGCATTGTTAGCAGCAAAACTGAGCCTTCAACATTTAAGAAGAGGAATTGGAAAAGCAACTAGTGCAAGCTAACAGCAATGTATAACAGCATTTTCTGACTCGTGTTTCCACATCTCGCCTGAAAGCAGCCGCCTGAGAGATGTGTTTTCTTGTGTTGATGTAAAATGTTGCTTTTTTCCAGGCAGTGGTACCTCTGGTTACATTCATACAGCCTACACAGTTGGCAGGGAGTCGTTGGAGATATTCAAAACTGTGCAACAGATTGTAGCTCCTCCCCTAGAACTGACAAGAGCAAACTAACCAAATCTCAAGAGACATTTTAGGACATTTCCATGCATGCCAGAATATTCCATGAATAAGGGCATTTTGTTGGTATGACTTCAACTTCACAGTTTCACAACAGCTGCCCTCAGCCCAACACCACCTCTATAGCATACACAGCACTGTGTGTTGACATTCAGGGAGTTTCATTTAAACAAAATAGGTTTCCAGTTACGTGGCAAATCTTTGCTTTCTCCTCATGAATTTGGTTGAATTTCCTTGCAGCTTAGGTGCTACCTTTTTATTTTTTAAAATAATGTTTGTTTTAGCAGATCTCTACATTTACCATGGTTTTCTATTCTGCTGTCTTTTCCCACAGGACAGCATCTCTCTGTGTCTTGCCTCTCAGGATGTCTAGCATGGTGCTACTGTAGTGTAGGGGTCCGCCACCTTAGCATCAGCAGACAGTGACTCGGGTCAGTTGGTCACCATGCCTCGCTTTGTCAGTCCCAGCTCAAAGCCCAACTGGAGCCCTGCCTGGCTCATCTTTGTTCTCCTGGGCCTCTCAGCTATACACATTCATGCTAAAGATGGTAAGAACCAAACTACATTATACCTGTGACATGCTGAGTCATGGCCAAAAATATGGGCACTCCTGCAGGTCTGTCACATAATGCACTACTTCCTCCTAGAATTTTGTTGAAATTACAAATGCTTTTGTAATATCATGCTTATTATATTGTTTGCATTGGAACAATACCAAAAAAACAGATAAAAACACAAAACGACAAAGAACTCCAAAAATGGACAAAATGATTGGCACCCTCAACTTAATATTTAGAAGGACACCCTTTAACAAAATAACTGAAATCAGTCACCTCCTGTAGCCATCAATGAGTTTCTTACACCTCTTTGCTGGAATTTTGGACCAGTCTTCTTTTGCCAACTGCTCTAGGTCTTTGAGATTCGATGCATTTCTTCTCCCAACTGCTGTTTTGAGATCTTTTCAAAGGTGCTTTGGGATTTAGATCTGGACTCATTGCTGTCTCCTTCAGAACTCTCCAGTGCTTTGTCTTAAACATTTTTGGGTGCTTTTTGAAGTATGCATTGGGCCATTGTCCTGCTGTAAGACCCATGACCTCTAATGGAAATCCAGCTTTCTGACACTGGGCCTTACATTGCACCCCACAACTGTTTGGTAGTCTTTATATTTCACAGACTCAAGATATCCTAGTGCCTGAAGCAGCAAAGCAACTCCAAAACATCTGTGAACCTCCATCATGTTTGACTATAAGGAGTATAGGCCTCATTTCGTTTTCTGAAAACAGAATGATGTGCTTATCAGAAAGCTCTATTTTAGTCTCACCTATCCACAGGGCACTCTCCCACAAGGATTTTGGCTTCCTCGGGTAAGTTTTGGCAAACTCCAATCTGGCTTTTATATGTTTCTGTGTCAGCACCGGTTGTACCCTGTGTCTGCAGGCCAGCCTGAATTTGTTTGGAAGGTGATTGAGTTTCTATATCCACTTTTTGGAACAACCCTTCGTTGCAATCTTTCATCAATTTTTTTCTCTTTCATCCACGTCCAGGGAGATCAGCTACAGTGCCATGGGCTGGAAACTTCTTTACAATGTTGCGCACAGTGGACACACCAACATTAAGATGTCTGGAGAAGGACTTGTAGCCTTGAGATTGTCCATGCTTTTCCAAAGTTTTGGTTCTCGAACTGTCAGACTACTCTTTTCTCTTCTTTCTTTTGTCTGTGCTCAGGGTGATACACACACACACAACACAAAAGTTCAGTTAACCTTTCTCCATTTTAACTGGTTATAAGTGTGATTTCTGTATCGCCAGAACCTGTGAATTGCTACAGATGAGTTTAATTACAAATTAAAGGAGCATCACATGCTTGAAACTATTATTTCTGAAGATTTTGAAAAAGTGCCAAACATTTGGTCCATTTTTGGAGTTCTTTGAGAAATGGCTCAGATTTGGGTTTTTTGTGTTGTTCCAACAAACAAAAAAAAATAAAGAAACCTGAGAAAGCATTTGTAATTGCAACAATAGCTGATTGAACAGCTGATCTTTGCTGATTTATACTTGTGTTGAGTCTGTTTATTAATCACATCCCAAACTTTTTTTCTGCAGTGCCTACTGTACCCCAGCAGGTGACCCTGTCACCCAACATGCATACACAGCAACTATCCATATCCTGGCTGGGAGGAGCAGCCACAACCTTTGACCTCATGATTCTAAGAACTGAACTCAATGAAACTGTCTTTTACGTAAGAGCATTTCTTTTTTTGTTAATTTGTTATTAACAAATTTATATGACAAGTTGGCTACATTCTCATGTGAAAGGAGCTTTAAAAATCTGATAATTATATACCGGCCAATATTTGTTTTCTTGTTGAAAAATAAACTCGCTGGTTGGCAAATTATAGAAGGGTGATGCTGCTTCAAAACATATCTTTGGCATTTCTGTCAGATTTCTGTACTCTAAATTCTTCTAATTTATTGGCTGATACAGGTATATATGTGCAATAAGCTAGTTATTGGCAATTTTCTCTGACTCTAAAAGCAGCTTTATTAATTTGCCTCTGTAGCACATTATATAATAATTCAGAAGAGTTTCTTTTCCTGCTTTAACTATGACTGTCATCACCAACAGTCATCTGCCAGCTTCATGTTGTGCTGGTTCATTCCCTCACTGTGTTTTCTGTGTATTACCTGTAGGAGACAGTGTCTGTGACAGCAAATCAGGTGAGTGGTCAGCACCAGTGGAACTGGACCTCAGTTGAACCTTTGGAGTGTACCTCACTGTCGATCAGAATCCGTTCAAGAAATGGACAGACGACAAGTGAATGGAGCAACACTGAGATTCTTCAAGGTCAGACGGGCAGTAATTACACCCCTATTTATTATAGGACGTGAATAATTAGAGAAAGATAAATACTGCTTTGCCTGACCTGTCAATTTGGGATTAACATACTGCTTAGTTCGGCAGCAGTGAAGGCCATTTCCTATTTTCCTTTTCTCTTTAGAATCTCACTCTAAAGAGAACAAATGACTTTCCTTTGTACCTGAATATAGATCTCTATTTATTTCTCCCTCTCGCTTTCCTTCCTTCTTTTGAAAATTTTAAACACTCTGCTCTTTTCTTTCTCCCTCAATCCTTTTCAGGAAGCGACCTCCCCAGCAATGAGAAATTCCAGATGTACCCCCAGGACAGAGTTGTACCTGTGGGGGCCAACACCACCTTCTGTTGCATTGTGGAAGAGGGGAAGCTCTTTGGTACCATTTCCTACGGCAATATAGACATGAACGTGACAAGACTGAGTAGGCGAAGTTATGCCACCACAGCGGTAAATCAGGGACCATCTGGCAGTTCGGGAACCAACGTCTTCTGTCAGAACAGCCCGGCAACAAGCCTGACTGGAACAGTGGTGTTTGTTGGATGTAAGATCAATGGCTAAGAATTGTGTGATTGGTTGTCATGCCTCAGATTGGCTGAAATTGGTTGGAGTGGTCGGGAAAGAGAATTCACAAAGTAAATAGGTGATTTAAAATGGAGAAATGATAGATGTCTGTAAATACAGTTATTCAACCTGTCAAAGGGTTTTATAAAACAGTTTATCTGAAAAGACTCAGAGAGTCTGTCTGTCTTTAAAATAAATCTAGGTAATTATTAATATGCATGTTTATTCATTTAAATATGATTAAGCAAGTAACTAAGTTTCCATTGACCCCCTCCTCAGATCCTCCACTGCCCAGGGATTTTGTGTGTGAGACTCGTAATTTAATCTCAGCTGTGTGCCAGTGGAACCAAGGGCGAGACACACTCTTATATGGCAAACGAGGAACACGCTACTTTCTGAATAACAGGTACCAGTGCCGCACTCACAAATAACAATAAGTTATCACTTCTAAAAATACTCACACATGTAGGCAAAAAATGGCAAGCAACCCAACCTGGAACCTGATACTATGTTGGAACCGTAGGGCTCGTGTTTGGTAGCAGAACTGCACACGAAAAGAAGGCTACAGATTCGAGAGCAGGACACAAGCTCACCACACTTGCGACACTTCTAAGACCAATTTATTAATAATTCACAATTAGGAAAAGGATTTTATAGTACTTTTAGTATTCATGCTTAAATCACATACTTGCTATCACAAAAACGTTTGGTTGGTGGGCTTTGCTTTCATAACACAAAGCCACTGTACCAGAGTTAGTTGGAACCAGACTCATCTTATCAGGCGGTCTCGGTATGGTTATGCTGTCAACGGCAGAGATGAGTTGGCAGCTTTCACACCACCTAAACGAACCAACAAATGGGCATATGCCAACCAAACAAGTTAAAGTGAAAATCACCTTAAGATTTTATCACAGTTACGGATGTCGTGGAAACTTTACGGACACAGCGAAAATCTTACGTAATCATACAATGGTATCTGTATCTGACTCACATCCAAAAGCACAACACAGTGTATTGGAAATGTCAGTAGAAAGTCATAACTGTCTGGGAAAGAGGTGGCAGTGATGCTTTTTATGGACAGGCCAGGATGTGATACACTTTGTTTTTGACAAAATATCCTTGAATTATTTATGATTGTTCCCATTTCCTTTCTCTTATTTTCTGCCCAGAAAAAAATCAACCAAGAGAGAATCACAAAAAATATAAAGCACTTAGACTAAGTAACCCTTTGCTGCTCCTTTGTGTCCATTTAATATTGATAGTGGATTGGCTGTCTGCCAGACCATTTACAGGAATTGTCTGAAGGCTGACCAGAAGAGAAGTTAAATTATGAAAGTGTTAAACTGTAGTTTAGATTGAGTATCTAAAGTGATTGTATATTATTGTAATTTAATTTGGCTGTTTTTGATTTACACGCTGTTAGCAAATCCGCTGTTTATTTTCAGTCTGTTATGTTTGGTTTGTAGGACCTGTGCTAGTGGCAGCCCACAGCAGAAGCAGAAAGAGTGTAATGTGGACCAGTGGGAGCGTAGCTGGCAACTGGTAGCTGTGAATCAACTTGGCCAGTACAGCCTCACTGACTCTGCTGAACTGAGTCACAGAAGTAGGTGCATTCACCGTTGCCTCATGAAAATCAATTGATTGATACAGAAGAACAATTTTTTCTAAATACTATACTTTTTTTACCCTTCCAGTCCATCCAGTAGCACCATCTAACCTGACCGCTGTTGTCCATCAATGGAATGCCACTCTGCAGTGGCAGTGGACATATGAGAGCTACTCCTCTCTGGCTCTTGTCTGCCAGGTAGAGATTACTTCTGAGGGCAACAAAACAAAGGTGAGTCGTCTGTGTGTGTTTCATGTTTTTATATCCCGGTGGGGACTTTAACTTGAGGTGAATTAAGGTTAGGGTTAAGGTTAAACATGCAGTTGTGATGGTCAGGGTAACGGGTAAGGGAATGCGTAATGTCAATAAGATGTCCCCACTGGGGATAGAGGAACAAACGTGTGTGCGTGTGTGTGTGTGTGTGTGTGTTTCAGGGGAAGACCACTTATTTTGCTCTGTCTGTCTCAATTTATAGAATAGAACTTTTTTTTTTCTGTCCATCTCTAATAGTCCTGGTTCTGTATATGCAGTACGCCAGTCAGACAATACCACTCCCATTCTATCACTACATTTCCATTACGACCTACCTCATTAGTTTCAACAAATGCAAGCTTGTATCTGCATGTTATCTCCATTATTGTGACCTTTTGATATATCAAACAGTAATGAAGTTTTATTCATGTGTCCAGCGTAACTTCTCTGGTGTGGGTCTTCGTTCGGTGGTTCTATCGGATCTGTATCCTTATGAGGATTACAGTGTTCAAGTCCGCTGCGGTGCCCAGCAGAATTTCTGGAAATGGGGAACCTGGAGCGATTCATTTTCCTTCAGAACCAACACTTATGGTAAGAGGTTCATTTGTGGTATCTCTTTATCTTAGCAGAGGTTTCAGTGATTTAGGGCTGCAACTAATTTAAAAAGAAAAGCATAAATAATCAATTGATTATAAATTGTTGACAACCATTGTTGTCGATTAACTTTCTGCAGATGGACTAATTGTTTCAGCCATAATGTAAATCACCATCAGTCAAGTGTGCTACCAGCATGCTCAGAGCAGTTCAGTATGACTTAATCTTAAATCTTACTAACTGCTTTGAAGTATAATTAAAATGTAATTGTTTCTTGCTTATAAAATGTGATAGCTTGTCAGTTACAAAACAGAAGGCATTTTATTACTGTAAAACACTTCTGTGAAGCCAGTGTGTCCATCAACAGCCAGTCAACATTGCTTTAAATATTTCCTTTTTTATTTTTAGTAGTCATCTTCTTTTTGCTCTGTTTATTTCAGTAGTATAAATGTTACTTATTTGTTATTATAAAAAAGCAGCAGTTGTGGCATTTTTCTTTTTCATTTGTATTTTTGTTGTTTTCTCAGTTCCAGATTCTCCTGATGTGTGGATGTGGATGAACAGAGACAACACTGGGCAGGTCGTTTGGAAGGTAATTTTAGTTTTTTCATATTTGAACTAAATTGTTTTAGATTTAGATTTACATCAATTCGTGTATGTATGTATGTATGTATTTGTTCTTTCATTATTTCGTTTCAAAACCAAAGTTAGTCAGAAAAACAGAACTAAATAATATAACAGTACGCGTAAAATCAGGAGCATCAGACTTTATCCAGAGGGAATGACCATTGACCATCCAGTGCGCCACTTCCACTGGCAACACAACCCATAGTAGAGTGAACGGAGGGGGAGCGGAGGACTGGAGCGTACAGCGTGAGGGAGAGGAGGTAGCTCCCTGGTCATAGCCTTGAGGAAAAAAAACCCTTGATAAACTTGATATTTGTGTATTTTCTTAGATCGCTCCGGTAACCAGCTGCTTCAGATCAGCCCAAAACAAAAAACTTCCTTGATGCTGACGAAGAATTTTGAGTGTTCGAGGCTCTGTAATTTAGTGCTTACTTCTACAGTCATATTCCCCACAGTTGACATGAGATGCGACCTGAAAAAAAATAGCCTTACATAAAATGAAAGTACGTAACAAACGCCAATAGGCCTTGACCATGCTATATGTGACGAGTCGGGGAGTGAGAACGGGTTGTATAGATGCAACACTGGGCAAAGATAGAACAAAGCGCAGCTGCTTTGTTTTCCGTTATGAATATAAAACAGAAAACCAAAACAGATGTCTGTTTTTTGGTTTTCCGTTTTGGTTTTAAAACAGAAAAACCAAAACACGACTTGATTTTTTTTGTTTTTTTGCGATTTGGTTTTGAAACTAAATAATGAAAGAACGAACCTTACAAGTATTTACATAGTTTTACAATTAACAATTTGTTATTTTTTACTGTGGCAAGCACAGATTTACATCATGATCAAGAAACCACAATCACATGATGAGCAAGTGCATTGCCTGTCTGGGTTCTTAGTTATCCTTTGTGTCCGGCTTTCTTCCTCCTTCCTCCCTTCACATTCTCCATTTTGACAAAAAGAAGCTTGATGTGTTGTGCTTCATGAATATCTTAAATTGTATATAAAGGGTGATGTAATATACGCCTTTTCTCTCTCCACCCTTTCACTTGATTTCTTCTAGCTTCTGACTCGGAGACAGAGCCATGGTCAGACCACAGGGTACAAAGTTACTTTCTGGAGCCCTGACGAAAATCTACAGCACACTGAAACCTTTTCACCGGATACTTCTGCTGCTCCGATCAACCTCACGCAGTTTGCTACCTTCAGCAGTGACAAGGTCAAAGCAACTGTCATTGCAAAGAATGCTGATTGGGTGTCTCAGCCTGCAAGTCTATTTATACCTCTACGTTTAACAGGTATGTGGAAATGGAGGGGAGAGTGTGTTTGGAAGAGTTTAGCATATATGAAGCAAGTAATAAGGCAGAAGATGATTAGATTTATTTATTATCAAAGTCAAGTTTAGAGATATGTTTAGTCATGTTTTGGTAGGTATTTAGAGCAAGTGAGTGATTGATTAATTTGTTTGGTTCCAACAGTCATGAAACATTTGTCTCACTTGAAAAACTAAAGCAGCAGTCAATTAGTTATAAAAGGAGAATATGAGGATGTGCGTTTTTTATATTCCTTTAAGCATATTTTCTTCTTTGCAGACGTGAAACCCCCAGCTGTGTCCAGGGTATTTTATACGGACAGAGGTTTCCCTCTGTTCTGGCAGAGCGATGCCAACGCCACATGTGGTTATGTGGTAGAATGGCATGATGCCTCCTGCATGTGGGACTGCGCTGTGGAGTGGATCAAGGTGGCTGCTGGAAACACTAATGTTTCCATTGAGTCAGGTATGCCAGCCTTGATGCTGCCTTTAAAACGAAATCAACCAAGTTTGTGAAAACAGCATTGTTTTCAGCATATTTCAAATATTGTATGTATTTCAGCGTTCAGCACAGGGTAAAAATGTCTCTATCTTTGTCTGCCTACCATTTTTGAACAGTCTTTAATAACTGAACTGGATAATCACAAACCCACATACTCAAACAAAACTTTGTCTCTGGTATCTGCCAATAAGGGGCTGTCAAATTTGAAATTATACTGCATAATACATAATATATTTTTTTCAGCAAAATTCCTGCCAGGTGTGAGGTACACTTTTTCCCTGTATAGCTGCTCCTCGGAGGCCCCAGAGCTGCTGCAGCGCTGGCAGGGATACACGCAGGAGCTGGGTAAGGATAGCACCGTGAATGGAAAACTTTTCCTTTTAGAAGAAGAAATGACACTCGGCATTTCAATTGCTGACTCTTTAGTTCTCCTTCTCTCTGTTATGTCTCCCATCCTTCTCTTCTGTTTTCTTTCCTCCCTTCCCTCCGGCTTCCACAGTCCCTTCCAGTTCTGTCCTTTTGTCAATCAGACAGCAGGATTCTGATATTGTCCTTACCTGGGGAGAGATCCCGCTGGCCAACAGAAGAGGCTTCCTCCTGGGCTACAACATTTACATCAGTAATGGCTCCCATCTCACACTTCTAGGTAAATGTTACGATGTGAAGTGTAAACAATACAGCTGTTATGATAGAGTGCTTGAATCAAATACGAAACATTCATAATTAATGTTATAATATTCATCAAAATATGTTGTTGAAAGTACATTTTTAACTCCCTTTCCTCCTCATTGCTTCTCTCTATTTCTCCTTCTTTTCTTTCCCTTTCCTCTTTCCCTTTTTTCTTTTTCACTCTGTCCTTTGAACAGCCAATCTGTCAGACCTAGGAAGCAGGACCTACACAGTAAAAGGTTTCTCCAATAAGAAGGGCTCCTTTAAATTTACTGTCAAAGCCTACACCTCAGCGGGCGAGGACACTGGCGCCACTGCCTCCATAATGTTGGAGCCATACAGTATGTGAATGTATAGTTATATCTGTATAGCTGTATCTGTGTCATTTGTGTTTATTCTACCATTTTTACTATTATTATTTGAGGCTACAGTACAGCTTGTACAGTATTTAAAAACTGCTAACAGGTAACCATTTGAGTTCAGTTTACAGAGTGATTTATACCATAAAGTGGGAAACAACAATCTCCTAATAGACTAATATTTCTACTGTCTTGTGCTGAAAGCTGATTGGCTGATCCTGGAAATCTTGACTTCTCTGGGAATCGCAACCTTATTCCTCGTCATTGTGACCTTCATTTGCTATAAGAAAAGGAAATGGTGAGCATGTTTTGCTCCTATGTTGTATTTCTCTCTCTCTCTTGTGTGTGTGTGTTCCATAAATAATGTAACAAGTATACACAAAGCAACATTTGAAAAGATATCTACCACATTGTTGAAAACCTCTAAACTGTATTGAAGATGAGGTATTATTTGAATTTCTATATGCTTTTGATGATAATGTATGTTACAAGTAACATTTTGCTTTGTTACCAGGGTGAAAAGGGCGTTCTATCCAGACATACCTGAGCCTAAACTTCCTGGTGATTGGTCCAGGACACAGGTACGGTATCAGCCTAATCCAGTCTGAATGTAGTTTTGTGGGTTTTTAAAAAAAATCCCGGGTGAGAAGTCAATGAGACAATCCCCCCCCCCAAACTGACTCAGTAAAGTTTTTAATGACTCTATCTGTCTTACAGGGGCCGTTGGATTTGAAGCCTTCTCCCCACAGTATGGTCCACGTTGTCGAAAAGCCAGATTGGGATTCCAGTAAAGAAGTGCTGGTCGTTATTCCTGAAGAAGACGAGGATGATGAAGGGCAGGGGATAGGAGACGAACCAGTTGACACAGATGAGCCAACGTCTTTACGATACTACAACCAAGTGGTAGATGAGCGGCCCATAAGACCGTTTTTCCCAGACTCCTCTGCTTCCTCTGCATCTTCTTTGGATTCGGCACGTACCGATGTGACGTACACAGGGATTCAGACCTCTGGGTCTTCTTTGGTCTTCCAGCTGGATCCACAGTGCTCCTCTGAGGGCCACCAACCCCAGGCTGATCTGTCTGTCAGCTATGGAGGTAGAGGTGGAGGAGCGGGTTACTGGCCCCAGATGCAAGCTAGAGCCCAAAGTGATGACATGGGCCTAGCTTCGCACGAGCCTTTCCTAGAGCCCCAGGCTACTAGTGCTGGTGGCTACAAACCCCAGAGCTCGTGGCATATGGACTCCCCAGTGGAGGCTGGGGAAAGTGATGGCCTGGCACCCTCTCTGGGATCCCCCACTTCTGTTGCTTCCACTCAGTTCCTCCTCCCTAATGGAGAGGAACAAGAAGATCAGAAACGACAGCCGTCATCTGCAGCATCCTGGTTCACCAGCCTGCTGTCATCCACAAAACCGTGATATCATCTCTGTCTCTCTCACTACAAGCAGCCAGGTCAGGGAGGTTAACGTAAAACTTTTCAAGATTCATTACTGTTACTGTCAAATGGTAAATATCCCCTCTGATGTAGCACTACATTGTTACAGTTGCACTTTGATGGCAGGTTAAGTATGCTATTTCAGGTGTTTATTCCATACAGAAACACGCATATAGTTAATTTTCTCTTTTATGCAAATATAAAATATATTAATATCTGTATATTTATACGTCAAAACATTTCTATTCTGACAACAAATCTCTTAAAAACAATTTCTTCATGCCTCTTTTCCACCATATTTTTTGCACCCCATAGCATCCTGGTGGCCTGGTTACTTCCTCACACTGCCTTTTTCTCTGACTCCCTGTAAAAGGGCAATGGCATATCCTGTGTTTCATTTGAGTGTATCCAGTGTCTAGCTTGCATTTCAAATGTTTTTTTTTATCTTTTGTGATGTGAACTTTACTACACTACAGAAACACTCAAAGCAAGAAACTTTCAAACCAAAATGACGACACAGTAACAGTAAAAGACATTTTTGGAAGAAAACTATAAAAGAAAGTCGCTAAGCTGACTGAAACCTTCCTCTGATTAATATCCTTGTCTTCTGTTGGTCGACCATTTGGTTCATCTTGCCTGTTTTCTTTCCTGACAGCTGATATGCTACTGAAAGGCTGTAAAAAAACAAACAACAACAAGATTTTAAGGGTATGTAAAGATTGCAAGGCAAGCTCTCATCCTTACAGAAATCTATTTTTCACAAATTACTGTCTGAACAATGAAATGTTTATTGAAAGATGAACTTATGAAAGAGAACAGTTATCATTATTTTATACAGAAACAGGAGTGGTGCTTTCTATTATGGTCTGGAATTGTTTTGGATATACACTGATATAAGCTAGAAGATGAAAACTGATGTAATTTAATGAACAAACACACTATTGTGTTTTATTGAGTGTTGTTGTTTTGTCTTCCTTAACCAGTAGAGGTTTTTTTCATTATTTTTTTTATTTCAGACAGGCCAGTGTCCTTTTTTTAATATTATGTGTTGAGCATTGTAATCCATCTGATGATTGGTATTGAACAAATTGAGGATGAACCTGGATGTGTAATTACAGTGTTAAAGTTTTTTTTAGATAAATGTAATGCTTCCAGTAATTTGCACCATATCACCTTTCACACACTGCCTTGCTCCTAAATGTTATGTATAATGACAAAGAATATCTTACAGTAAGTCAGAACTGATCAGACGTGTATTGTATCAGACATACAGATTCCACTGGCACTAAGCGTAATGTACAAGACGTCTGTTTGAATCAATTTTAGTTTGTTCTGAAATTTGTAGTGCCATTAAAATGGCTGTGATGTTACTCAGTATATCAGCCCTCTCAGTATATTTTTGTTGATGTGAAGAATTGTTCTTTGAACCATTTGCTTTATTTTAAAGCCCAGAGAGATGGCTGTTAATCTATATGATGTTGATTTGCTGTGCTTGGAAGCTTGTTTACTATTAGGGAGCTCTACAACTCATTTAAAAGTTTTGGGGGTTTTTTAAATGTGACTATGTGTCTTTTCATTGTTTTTTTTTCTCCTGAAAGCCTTTGTGATTGGGAAAGGGGTCAGAGGGGAAAGTATATATTGGGATATGACCGAAAATTTCCCAAAATGCAATTTTCTTAGCTTTTGTTGACAAAAATGTGGGGAAATGATCTTGTGGCTATTGGCTGCTTGACAGCACTTTGGCATCTCCATAATGTTGTCAAATGCAGGCCACTAATTGCCCAAGTACACTCTACACACTGCATTTGCTCTCTACTCGTGTACATTGTGGGTGTTAGGATGCACCATTGGCTAGGCTTCCCAAAAGCATCATTATGCAAATTTTATCATATTCTTCAGAGTCGGTCCCTGGTCTGCCTGTGTGGTAGCCTGTGGTCTATTGTTTCTCAGTGCCTCCAGCCAACAAGCTTTAAGTAAAACTACTGTGACATGAATGATGACTTTGTGAGTTTAACTATAATTGTTCAAGTCACTGACGAACTGGTAACAGGCAGGCAGTCCTCTTTGACTACTGAGAAAAATATATCCCTATTTCTCATTTGTCTTGTATCACTGATCTTAATTTTACCTTAATGGGGAAAATGGTTAAAAAATTGTGTCAAAAGCTTTATTTTGCACCTGTCAAATTGAGTAAAGACTGAACCAACCAGTTGCATTGTGTAAGATCAGTGATCACATCAAGGCAGTGGTAAAGGGTGGATATAGTTTTGAGTATTTAAACATGGCTGCAGATTGTGTCCTTTGAAGCCTGCTTTCTCAAACAAGCAGGGCTTTGTAGACTTACCTATGAATGCTATGTGTTATATGCTTTTATGTTGATTTGGATCAACAAAATGGCACCTTTTTTTTCTCTAAGTCTTTGTTTTTATACAACTAACTGTACATAATTTCTATTTTCTTTTATTTGTTCCCTTCTGACAATACAAAGTCATGCTAATAATGATATTCCTATACTACAACATGCAGAGTTAATGTTGACTAACCAGCTTTCTTGAAATAAGCAAATGTATTGATAACACCAGGTATTCATAGAGTCCTATGAAATGTATGTATGTTTGTCATGTGCTTAAACACATGGAATCCTTTTTAAATGTGTCTGAAAAGTCATGTAAACTGAATTAGACTTAAAATATTTAGCTTGCTTTGCATTCTTATCTTATCACATACTTATTTCCGTTGTTCATCCACATTTTTAATTGGAGCCCGTTTATTCTTGCTGCCTTACACATCTTCATCTCTGGCCCTACGTGTTGTTGCGAAATCAGTGCATGCTGGATAAAC
This sequence comes from Lepomis gibbosus, assembly GCA_029875015.1. Taxonomy (NCBI): domain Eukaryota; kingdom Metazoa; phylum Chordata; class Actinopteri; order Centrarchiformes; family Centrarchidae; genus Lepomis; species Lepomis gibbosus. The sequence continues at coordinate 37,138 of JAPMOB010250681.1, read as the reverse complement.
TGTTACTACGAAAGAGTGGCTCGTAAATCCTTTAAAGCGCCATGTTTATGTTAGCCCTGACTTTAAAACATTAACACTGACTAATGTGCATGCCAATATGACTGTAGTATTGTGCACCTGTAAAAGGTTTTCATTTCTGAAAATGCTTTAATTTTTATTGATATTTTGCAGAATATTTTACTATTGATAGAATGAAAAGAGACAGTGAAGTGCTTCTGAGTGAATAAATAAATGTTAATACTAATAACACAAAATTAAATGCTACTTGTTTAAAGGCAATAAAGTTATTTGTCTGGCACTTGTCAGTTTGTCAGTGTTTGTCACTTTTCCCCTTGTCTAATATCTCCACAGAAAAGCAGTGGTGGATGAAGTGTTCAGATCCTTTGCTTAAATGACTACTAATACCTCACTGTAAAAAATACTCTGCTATAAGAAAAAGTACTGCATTGAAAATGTTACTAAAGTAAAAGTATGAAAGTACAATCTGGAAAATGTACTTAAAGTATTAAGTAAAAGTACTGAAAGCAGAATGTGAAAAATGTCCCCTGTGACTGTTGTATTAATATCATTAGATTATTATTATTGATCATGCAGTCATGTAAAAGCAGGATTTTTTGTTGTAGTTGATTGAGATTGAAGTATTTTGTGTCAGATTGCAATGATTTTTTTATTATAATGTAGTGAAGTAAAAAGTACCATATTTATGCTTGTAGTGGAGTAAAAGTAGAGCAGAGAGTGGAATAAAAAGAAAGTACTCAAGAAAAGTACAAATACCTCTAATTTGTACGTAAGCAGTACTTACTACTGTTACCGTCCACCACTGCAGAAATGTGCAAAGAAGTTTGTTACCAGTTGCCATAATGTGTGCTCAACATCACTGGCAAGTTAGTAATAAATATAGTCCTATGAATATAACTTAAGTATTTTCATTCGTTCCCTAATTATTGAAGAGAGGCTGCAGTCAAGTGTTGCTTAAAATACTATCTTCCCTGCTGACCTTCTGAAGTGTGAACGTGTACAGGTACTGGATCAGTTTGTAGTCATTGCCTCCTTGTTTCCTTTTGGCGGCAGTCAGAAATGAAAGCTGATCCAGGGCCAGCTCGGCCCGCCGCTGCCGTGAGTGGCCTCCTGAGGCACGATCACGATGGGCAACCCAGTTGACATGTCACCATGGCAGCAGTGCACTGCTGGGATTTCGTCCGTTGTTTTCAGGTGACATTAGTGAGATAAAGAGAGTATTTTACTATACTCTGTTGAACGTTAAATAAAGGAGATGTCGGATATACTGTGTAGGTGGCTGAACGAGGAGCTCCGTCTGTCAAAAACTGTTGGTGAGTGTTAACTTACTAAAGTTACAGCTTATCGAGCTACCTGCTAGCTTAATTAAGCTAACGCTAACTCTGTGGTTTCCTTAACCTTAACTGTGACTTCTTTGACACACTGTTAATGATGTAAGAGCTATTTTAGAAGCTACTTATCAAAGACGATAAACAAACAATTATCAACTTATCAGCACAGGCAAGGGAGATAGATTGATAGGGTTTGGAATATAATATGCAACGTTATTTTAAATAAAAAAATGAACCAAGAATAAATTTGGAAGAAAAACAACACATAACGTTAAGTAAACTTACTTACATATAATCTACTTTAATGGTTGTCCAACATTTTGAAATTTTAAACAACATTAAAAAATGTTTACATATTGAAAAGTCCATTGCATGTTCATCTTCACAGAGCCAAAGACCTTTGCCAAGAATTTCTCCAATGGTTATCTAATTGGAGAGGTTCTGCATAAATATCAGTTGCAGAACGACTTCAGTATGTTTATGAAGAAAGAGTAAGTTGGCCTCTCTCTCAATGCTACTTTGCATTTTGTTGCTGGGAAAATACCGTGACTGACCTGTTGCTTAATTATCCAGCTCATTTAAAGTGTTCATAATTATTCAAGTTATTTGCACCTTTTCTCATAGCACGTCCATCTCCAAACTGAATAATTTTACCCGCCTTGAGCCTACTCTTCACTTACTGGGGGTCTCCTTCGACATAAACACAGCCCAGGAACTGATGCAGGAGAAACAAGGTGTTGCTACACGCCTCCTCTACCAACTCTATGTGTCACTTGAAAATAAGAAGAAAGCAGAAGTCAGCGGGGCAGTGATGGAAATCATGCAGCCTGCAGCAGTTGCTGGCCTGCACAAAAAAGAGCACGAGGTCTACTCTGATGTAAGAGTGGTTGTATAGATTTATGTGTAGTATGTGCATGTTGTTAGAGTGTAATTTCTTTTGCAACAGCATGTTTTGTCATATAGAAACATACTGAGATAGGTAGTTTTGCTCAGTACCAACACTGAAAAACTGTATGTTGAAGGTGGCAATTCTGACTGTCTAACTGTTTATGTTTGAAGTGAACATTATTTGTTTAATGTAACATTTTTAAAGTATCTACAAAAACATGTATTTTCAAGCTTATTCTCTTTTTATATAGCGACTGCATCAGGTGGTGAAACGCGATGCAGAGCTGAAGCTACAGAAAATCTCTCAGCACTATGAGGAGAAATGCCAGCAATGGAACGAGAGGTCTGTGGTGACCCATCCCATCCAGCATAGGAGACAAGTCAAAGTCCAGGATGAAAAAAAAAAGAAGAATATTGAGAAGGTACTGTAGACAAAATACAATATTGTAACCGTCATGTATTCATTTAACATACAATCTAAATTTATGATCAGACTTCAAGGCAGTCTACATTTTACATCTGTATCAGCTTGGCTTTTTACATTTTTCTCAGTCTCACGTGCCACAAAGTTACTCTTTGCATCATTTTGGTGTTGACATTAAAATATTACTGCTTGATACTGGAATAAAGGAAACTCATTTTATTGAATGTGTGTTGCAGTTGCAGGTGCATCGTCAGAAGCACAATGATATCATGACTTATAATCAGGCCACTATTGTCCAGGTTCCCAAGCCACCTCCCTATACTTCACAGATCAACCTTAAGAGGAGACAACAGCAGCAACGCAGAACACATCAAGCACAGGTGTGATCCAGATCAGGTTAAATAATGATATGATACAAATAACACAAATAAGAACTTCAGGCCAAATAACTTTGTGTGTGGTCTTAACTTCACCAGATGTTCCAAGGTCATTTCAAAACCAATAGCTTACTATTGCTTAAAAGCATGTCATTGTTTACAGAGGAGAGATTGTTTCTAATTTAGTTTCTGTGCCAAGGTTTTCCCTGGAATTTTCCAGATTTACTAAGAATTTCAACTGATGACCCTCTGTCTTTTCCCTCTAAGGCAATTGTCATGCCACAAATTTGATAACAATTTATAGAATTTCTCACAATACGTGACATGAGTTTGTTTCTTTCCAATATTATTACAATTTCTGTCCATTATGTCCATGCAGTTGGTCCGGACGCAAATAGCCCAGTTTGAGTCAAACAGGAAGAAACTGATAACTTATGGTTTCACTTCCACAAGGTGAGAGAAAAGAAATTAATATTGTATTTATGCAGTATCATGTTATTTAAATATTTTTGAATTAAGGGAGTTTCATAGCAACCTGAGATATCCACCATCATACATTAGAACAATGACTTCCTATGTGATTGGAACTTTTTCAGTTCTAGTGGTCAGCCCTATTTTGGAGATTGTCCCCTTGGAGACAGCCACCAGGGCTCTGAGGTCCCTGGAAGTGGAACTAAGCTGATATTACAATCCAATAGCAAGTATATACAAGATATCCGACAGAGGCTGGAGGAGAATGCTGCAGCTCGTGAGCAGAGAGAGAAAAGACGAGACAGATTCCTGGTGGAGCAGCTCAAGGCCCATGAAGCTCAAGAGGTGAAACATCTCCTCTCCTTTCATTGAGAAATGTTGCTAGAGATAAATGCCCACTCAGTAGAATTGAGAATTCATTCAGCACAGTCTGTTTCTCCTCCTGATTTCTGAAGAATCTTTTTCAAGTCATTCATATCTAGTCACCCATTCATTTGTTTTTATTGACCATATTTAATGTAATATAGAAAATTTCTTTAAAATAAATCCACACATATTCTCTTAACCCAGTCTGGTATTTGACATGTGTCATTTTAACCACAAATCAGTCTATTGATTAGCCACCTCTCCCTCACCCTGCAGGAGGCACGGCGAGAGGAGCAACTGGTGAAGCGCCTGACGCGTCAGACTCAGCAGGAGCAGCGTTTGGCAGCTCAGCTCCTCCAGATACGTATGCAGAAGGAGGTGATCCGGGAGAACCGCCTGTTCAGAGAGCAACAGTGCCAGCAGCGCAGAGAGAGGGACTTCCAGGAAGCTCTGGAGAGGGAGGCGGTGAGATAGGATGAATAAGGAAGAAGAATAATCCACTCTGTTGTCACTTTGTATTAGGCTGTATCAGTAATAGTATGAGTAGTGTTAGGGAAAGACAGGAAAGGATTGATTTTGGTTTTATGAAAAGAGAAAGAGGGACGTCAGAGGGACAGATAAACGGTAAAATAAGACTGTATGAATGACATAAACCGCTGAATCTGTGATGTCCTTCCAGTGATCACACTTGTGATCATTACTGTGGATGACCGCTTTAGTTGAAAAGAAGGCACAGGTACTTAGATAAATGCCTCGTCAAAGATGATGGCCATGATCCACCATGGTTTCAGTGTTAAATAGACAGTACGTTGTAGTGTGGTCATGGCGTAGGTGCGCTATATTAACCTAAATTGTCAGCCAATCCCAGTGCAGATTGTTGTGCGATTAAGACTCATATTCTGGGGTTATTTGTCATTGACTCTAAAAAGTAAAAAAGTGATCTTATTTAAGTTGTTTAGGGAGAAAGCTGCACGATTACATGTACATACATATGAAGGCTTTAATGGTGTATTATTGATGCTGTGCCTGTTGTGTCTATTAGTTTGTGACTCTTTAAGGCAGTTTTCCTCAAACACACAAGAGAATGTGTTTTGCACAATAAATACTCTACATAACATATTTCATCTTCTTTATTTACTAACAACTGTGGTGATTAGCGGGAACATTTATGTGCCTTCTCCACTCATTCCATCCTTTTGACCGGGGCCTGATATAGGCTTTGGTTCAGCAGGCTAAGTTGGAAGGCGCCGAAGAGATCAGAAAGGAGCTTGAATTCTGTAACAGGATGGCTGCTGAGCGAGCTCAGAGAAGATACAGGAAGCACTTTACAAGCTGCAAGGACATTTTGGAGCAAATAGTAGACTTGGCCACCAAGGTTGGAGAATATCGACTGCTCACTGGGAAGTACGTAACACAATTTCTTTTAATAATGCAGTAGAAACATTCATACACACGGTAAAACCTACAAGCTGACCTCTTGATCTGTTATTAAATATGTAGAAATTCCACAAAATGCATAATCAGAATTATCAGACATTATTTTGAACATTAGTTAAGCAATCTAATTTTAAGATTTAAACGTACTGCAATAGTAAAGACATTTTGACTTTGGCCACTAGGATCTGACGGATGAGACTGAGTAATGGGACAAGTCCTCTACTATGTCTGCAATTTTCATTTATTCTTGAACAAAGTTCACAATAGAGCAAAAACACAATATCAAAGTTTTTATATTTTCAGATTAAAAACAGGCAACTTTTTTCCTTTTAAAGAAATAGACTTAGAGACAGTGGGGAAAATAAAGTTTATAAGAACAGGATCAAAAGAAAGGAAATATTGGCTCACATGCCCTTTAGTATTAGTTTGTTTCTAGCTTCCATCATTCCGCAGTTTTTTTTCTTTCCACAGTAAAACATCAAAAAGGTATTTTAGAAAAGCACTGTCATTCTGAAACCTGACTGAAGAAAGAAATCTTTAATGTAATGTATAAAAACTTTTGCGGCGTTAATTCAGATGTGATTCAGAAGCCTGTGAAAAAATTACAAATATTGGTAACTATTTTTGTACAACTGACCAGTGGCCAAATAAAATTAGGAGATGTCAACATCCTGTCTGCTTCTTCTCTGATCTAATACATCATTTCCACGGATATGCACTGCACACAACCCCGCTCGGTATTTACTTTGTCTGTGTATGTATCCTGCTATCCTAGGTTTTAATATACACTTCAGCTCTTCTACTCATGGTTAGATATACCATTTTTTGAAATACAGTATAGTTTGCTAATTTTCAGGCTCAATCAAAAAACTATTTTATTTTCACTACATTTGGAGGACACTGAAAAGTACTGTACAGCCCAGTTATTTACCTGGTATACAAGTTCAAACAGGTAAAACCATTTTCATGTGTGTGGTACAGGTTTCATTTTAACCACAACTCCAATTATGAAGTCAAGCTTTGCCTCCTGTCATTTTTTTCTGTTCTCATGTCCAGTCTGATTCCAGAGAAGCTGATGAGAGAGTGGAAGGAATTGCTGTTCAGTGGTCTGCCTCTTTATGAGCCGATAAAGGGCCAGGGGCCAGGGTTTGAGTTCTCTACCCCACTAGACCCTGTAGAGCTTAAGAAGCAGGAGATACTCAAAAACCAGGACTATGATGAATACACTGTGAGTTTGAAACGTGTGCAGTGTGTTTTTAAATCGGGCTTGTGTGTGTGTGTGTGTGTGTGTGTGTTTTCCCACAGACTTGCATGTAGCTTACTTATGTTGACTGAATAACTTGGTTGATCGAACCCACATTTTTAAATGAATGTTGATTTCACTAACAGTAGTGAAATAGGGAAAGTCAACCGAGCTACATTCTGTGGCAATAAAAACATTTGAACTGTCGCGGAACTGAAGCTGCAAACTGTCTGAATGTTGAAGATCCTCTTTGTCTTAGCCATATGTTGTGTTTGTTAGAACATGGTTGGTGAGTGGGCATGGCCAGAGGAAGCAGGGGAGACCAAATTACCCCCGACCAACAACAACATTCTTGGACATGTTGTCCTGCGACTGAGGAACATTATTCATCCACCCATCGTGGAACCCTCCTCATCTTCATTTCCTCACTTTACCCTCAAGGCCTGTGTCCTGGGCAAGTTTTGCTCTGGCAAGACCACTTGCCTGGCCAAGATTGCTGAAGGTACATGGCATGCAGTCCGAACACAGATGCAAGCATACACTGAAATTATACATTAAAAATGGATGTGGAATAAAATTGTATGACTTATTTGTTGCTGAGTATGTGTGTTTTCTGCCTTAGCCCATGGCATCCATCTCTTATCTGCCGACACACTGATTCAAGAGGCACTGAATGCTTACCAGATTGGAGAGGAGGTTGGTCTGATACAGTATGATAGTTTTGTAACTTCACTACTATCCTGTTTAATTTACTTTTGTCACATAATTTTGCCTTTAAAAGTTTCTTTTAGGACCATAAAATGGCACTAGTCTCTCCAGCCTGCACCAGACCTGAATAAACCTGTAAATGGCCTTAAAATTGTCTGTCAAATCTTTTTTGGATGAAATTTAAGGTTCAAGAGCAGCAGGAAGAAAGAGACAGCGAGCAACTGCTCACATCACCCACATCACTGAAACCTGGTGGGTTACTGAAGCTAGTATGATCCTATTCTGTTCTATTTTATACTTTACATTACAGTGTGTTTATATGCTTGTAATACAAATACACTGCATAATAAATATTTGCTTGTTACATGTGATACGTGTCTCTCCTAATTTAACTGTTTTTCAGATATTGACACGCAAGAGGAAAGTAGAAACACTAACATAAGAGTAAGTGTTCCTTTTGTGATCTTCTGACTCTATTTTGTATTTACTTATTCAATTTAACTGTATTAAATTTATACTAATAACCAGCCTGATTAAAATGTATTTCCTTATCGATAAAATAATACATTTTAGGAGACTGTAAATTTTGATTTAGAATAAAGTATTTAACTTGTTATTCTGCTGTGTCCCTTATCCAGCTGACTACTCGGGCCATACAGGGAGAAGCTGCAGAAAAAGAGCTAAGGAAAGGCAACGCCATCCCTAATGAGCTCTTAGTGGACATTATAGTAGAGGCTATCAGGTAAACACATAACTTGTTTTGCTATAAATACAGTATATAGGATTTAGGTTAATTGTATTTCAATTTTGTTAGATTAGATTAGATATGCAATTCATTTTAATATTTCTTAGAAATCTCTTTTAATCATTTTTAATAGTTTAGAAATCTCTTTTAATATTTCTTAGAAATCTCAAAGAAATTACTTTTATATACAGTGTGGACAAAATAAACAAACAGCAACCCTACAAGCACTCTCTAGACAGTGAAATACTTTTGTTGTGTCCTTACCAGGCAGGTTCCAGCTCAGTCAGGTTGGATTCTGGATGGCTTTCCGGTGGACATCACCCAGGCCCACCTGCTAGAGAAAGCTCTGGGTGGGTCTGTAGAGGTTAGGTATGGCGTTGAAAGCAGCAGGATGAACCTTGCTGCGGATCCTAATCCACCTAGCCCACCACCACCCCCAGCTCCTGTACTGGACCTGGCTTTGCTGCTGGATATCCCTGATGAGTGTGTGGTCAGACGTGCATTCACTCAGATGGGTGCGTTAGACTGGTGGGAGTTCAATGTAATGTATCTGTGTTTATCCAAATGTGTAAGATGGTGTGTGTATGTATGTATACACACACAAGTAACGAGTTAAATGTAAATTCTATGTTCATCTTTTTATGTAATTCTGTTTCTCCTTGGTGCACATACAGATACTGCTGCTGCTGCTGCTGCTAAAACCTCCCATTCCACAGACAGGAACTTGTACCTGGCACAGATTCCACACAGGTGAAAAGAAAAGGATAGTCACATGCTATACTAAAATGAATCCATTTCTGCTACTGTACTGGGTGGCTAATATCTAACATCCTTCCCCCCCTCAAGGATTGCAGCTTTTCAGGACACCTGGCCAAAACTAGAGAAATGGTTTAGTGAAAAGCAAAACGTTTTCATTCGTGTTGATGCAGACGTAGAAGAGGAGGAGCTTTGCAAGAGGGTGGAGTCTGTCCTGCAGGAACGTATGATGCAAACACAGGAAGGTAACTGGTTGTCATTTTTGTTGACTTAAATTCTTAGTGTTTTCACCATCTGGGTCAGTAATTAATTTTTCCATATGATTAGGTAAAAAATAAGGATAAAATAAGTCTTTTAATTTTTATCAGATAATGAGAGTCTGTTTCTACAGTATATGATGTATAGCAGACTGTGTCTTCCGTATTTACTCACAATATTCCAATGTATTTTCTCATCTGATTCCCTCAGCTCTTGCCACTCCTCCTGTTGAAGATGTAGTGTTGGATAGTGGGAAAGCTCCGGACTCTTCCTCTTCAGACACACCACCACCTGTTGACCAAGCTCCGGCACTCACATATGAAGCCCCTGGCCCCACACACTCCTATTCCAGCCTTAATGAGGACAAAGACCAACGTGTGACGTCACTTCCCAAATCCAACACCCATTCCCCCAGAGGTGATTTCATTTGATCAGTAGTTAATTCTGCCTCATTATACTGACAAATGGTGACTGACTTGTTTAAAGGTCCAGTGTGTAATATTTAGGAGAATCTCTTGACAGAAATGCAATATAATATATAACTATGTTTTCAGTGGTGAAAAAAAACCTTACATAATGAACCGTTGTGTTTTTATTAACTTTCTAGCTACATACACTGCAGGTCCTCTTAAATGGAAGATGCCATGGTTGTACGGTAGCCCAAAACAGACAAACTGTTCTATGGAATGCTCTTCGTCACTATGTTGAATATGTACGAAGAAGAAGGAAGAAAAAGAAGAAGTAGTAGTAGTAGTTGTCATCTGGTTTATTAGAAGTAGAAAGAGAAGTGAAATTTGGACAAACACTTATTATTTAGCACAAGAGCCGACAGAGGCCACAGTAGCTTCTCCTACACGCTTGGAAAGTGTGGGCTGAGTGGTGACACACAAGAGGAAAGTAGTAAGCAGTAGAGAGCAGTTGGTTGCAATCCACAACCCTCACCACTAGATGCCACTAACCTTACACAGGGAAACTTTAAGATAATTTAATTATCAGTTTTAGTATCATTATTGGCAGAATTAGATTAATAAAGGTTACTATTCATTTATGATTAACATTCAATGAATATGGTTCATTTTACTTTCTAATAGTGATGATGTATGTACTTTTTCTCGCTAATCAATAGAACACTCTAGGAAGGTGTCAGCTTCCTCTGTGACCAATGAGGACTCTCAGGAAGACCCCAAGAACCCCCCAGATTCTGTCTCTCCCTACCCAGGTTCCTCCAGCTGGATCTATGTGGATGAACCCCTTCCTCCCGTAGGATACAACTTCTGTTTATGTTTGTTTTGCTTATCAGAGTTCAAAGTGCACTTCTAATCTCTTTCTTCCCTGAAAAATCTGGTTTTGTCAGTGACACATGATAATCAGACCGGGGGTTACCTCAAGGTGCCCCTCCAATGGAATTTAGCCTGTGGTTCAACTACCTGTATTGCCTTTTAGGATCTGTTTCAGCTAAATGCATGTTGTGTGATATCTTTGGGAAATCCTTTACACTACAGTATGTCTTATTTTGTTTTATCATCCTCTATCCCCCCATGTCCCCTGCTTTGTTCCCTTCCTCATTGCCATCTCTAGGAGGTCCCAGAGTGCCTCTACCCCCATTGGGACACAGTGTGTGAATCTTATGTGAACAACATAAAGACAGTGATGCACCAGCTGCGCTCACAACGCAACTTCATTAACCATCACCTATTCAACATCAGGTATCCTTTTTACGTTTTATGTAGCACAGTAATGACAAATTGGCACATAACTAAGCATCTGCATAATGGAGACCTTTATGCACCTGTCTATTCTTCATTTTTACATTTGATCTCTATAGCAGAGGATGCATACTTGAATACTCGGACATGTCTGTACATGCATCTGTATATCTTATAACATGACAAGCTAGCAATACATATGTGCCCTGTAAACCTAACGTGTGTAGCCACACAGTTTGCACGCCCCAAGCCATAATATTTTGTTACAAGCTACAATCAATTGATCCTTTTTATTCTTAAATACAAGGTTTTGTCATTTACGTATATAGCTGCTGGTGGAGTATGGAAGTTGAACAACTGATTATTTCTAATTAGCCTCTAAATACAGTGTCCGTCACTGTGACCCAAATGTTCACACCATGAGATCCTTTGTCAGAAATATTTTACGAATGAAAGAGAAAATGTATGTTAATAGAACTACTATTTCTTACTATGCAAGTATTACCTGGTTCCCTGTATGTGTAGAGAGGAGTACAAGCATTACCTGGTGCGTCCTGACATGAAGCAGGAGTTAGTGTCTCAGTGGCAAAAGGACTTCAACAGCATACCTGATGATATGAGAGAAGACGATGATACCAAAGCAGAGCTACATCTGAGACTGGATGTGAGAAGAGTTTGTAAAACAATACAAATATTCTTAAACTGATCACAAAATAGTGTAAAAACCGAGAATACAGAATATATAGAGATATTCTGATGTGTGTACAGGAACTCCGTGAACGTTTGTGGGACATCAGTGACAAGCGTAAGGAGGAGGACGAGCAAGAGAGGGCTGCTCTCATGGGCTGGTTGGAGGACCATATTGCTGTCCTCATCAACCACCACTCTATACTCATCCAGGTGACTTTTCTGTTTCTGTGTAAGCATTTGGCTGAAACATTTATAAACTCATGTTATATATTATTTCCCTTATTCAGTTTTGTACCTGTTTTGTACCATTTACGTTCTCTTTGTATTTATGGTGTAAAGGCAGCTACTTCTTCTATGTAAATCGTCAGTGTAACTTTGTTTTTGGCAAAACGATAATCTGGGATTGCTTATGTTGTATAGGTGGAGTTGGAACGGTTCCATGACACACTCTGTATTCTCAGGGTCTACTATTTGAGCATGTACAGACCTGTGCCACCTGAGCTACCCTCCAACTTTGTCTGTATCCCCCTCCTGGACCCCTCTGAAATTAAAGATCAGGACGCGAGGCAAGAAACATGCTATTCATAGCCTTAACTTAACCATGTTAATACATGATAATTATATTAAATAAGAAAATTGTATATAGTTTATGGATAACAAGTGCAGAAAGTGAAAGATGTATTTTGTTCCACCAGTGCTGAACCAGCCAGTAGTCAGGTGGATGATGGAGAGGACAAGAAGAAAAATAAATCGTAAGCGGGAAGTGTTCCCTTTATGTTTTTAGTCTGTTTAAAAGCTTAAATGGATGTAATCATTTCCTCACAATCCAAATACGCCCAGCACAAACAAATACACGCATTTACAATTTCCTCCTCTTCTCCTGTATTCCCCTCTTTATAGACATACTGAGACCTCAGGAGGGGTCTCCAAGACGAAAGACCAGTGTCAGACAGCACCTGCAAAAGTCACGTCACCCCAGCAGAAACTGATCTCCGACTATGAGGAGGCACTCACAGCCATCAGCAAATTGGTAATGCGCTATGTGTGAGAAGTTGTATGAGCATATTATGAAGGTTTAATACTTTTGTTGTGTGTTTTACATGTGTAGGTGTCAGCAGAAACCCACCAGGGGGAGACAAGAGAGCATAAGGAGAAACTACAAGATAAGGACAGGGCAAAGGTCTCCGCAAGTGCAAACAAAAAGGAAAAAGGGAAGCAGTCATCAAAAAAACAGAAAGGCATGTCTTTTGTAGAACATTCAGAATGCTATGGAGAGGTGCCCTCTAGCATGTACTGTATGTTTCAGTATGTATTCTACATCATTACCCCCCCTCCTTCCTCCATCTCGTTCCTCCAGGTCCACCATCCCCACCTCCGGCACCCAGTCCTCCAATGGCTGATAAGCCTCAAGAATCTCATCATCAAGAAGTCAAAAACAAAATACATAAAGAATTTACAGCTGCACTGATTCACGAGGGTATGCACACACACACACACACACACACACACGTACATTCAGAGATTGAGTATTTTCTTTATTCCACAGTGTATTTAATATATTGTCAATTTTTGATTTCAAACTGTGTAATATAAAAGGATATATAAATGCAGGTGTGTTTGTTGTTATGTGTACATACAGTACATCCATTCATGTGTGTGTACATGGTCAATGTGCTTATCTAGTTCTGTTCCTCTGTTTCTGTGTCTTCCTGCATGCGTGTGTGCTTTCCAGAAAATGCAGCAAAGGTGCGTATTGCGCTGGTGAAAGGTCACGGTCTGGTGTTGCTGCAGTCCCTGCAAAGCAGAGCTGAACAGGCCTTTAGCAGCATGAAGAAGTGGTTAGAAGCACACTATCTTGCAGAAATGAAGAGGTATGGTACAGTATGAGTATGGGTTCATGTATGGTGTGGACCACATGTGCATATAGAGAGACTATGAATGAAACAGCAATAGCTTAGCAATGCATTGCTGTCCCTGTTTTATTAGTGGTGTTGTTTTTGATTAGTGTATAATGGATGCTAACTGTATTTTATCACTACGTCAGGTCATGATGCTATATGTGTGCATATATGTAAGCCCCCAGTATTGAATTGTTGGACTAGTATGTTACTGTTTATTTCTTTGATAAAAAAGTAGATGAAAGATATCCAATCTGGAACTATCCATCCATCCATCGTCAACCGCTTATCCTGCGTACAGGGTCGCGGGGGGGGCTGGAGCCTATCCCAGCTGACATTGGGCGAAAGGCGGGGTACAACCTGGACAGGTCACCAGTCCATCGCAGGGCCACACAGAGACAGACAACCACTCACACTCACATTCACACCTAAGGACAATCTGGGAAACACCAGTTAACCTAGGCTAGGCTTTGGATGGTGGGAGGAAGCCGGAGAGCCCGGAGAGAACCCACGCGGACATGGGGAGAACATGCAAACTCCACACAGAAAGGCCGGGGCAACCGGGGTTTGAACCCACAACCTTCTTGCTGTGAGGCGACCGTGCCGCCCCAATCTGGAACTATTACTTGCGAATATAAAAATACATAATGCTTGTAATAAATTGTAGGTTTTAGTCTCCACTGAGAATGGGTCATTTGTAACATATTTAAACCTGGTCAGAGAGAGTTTTTGATGTCATTAATTACACACAGAAGACATGGATGACATTTTACTTGTGTCTGTCTCCTTTTGTCAAGTATTGACCAACTATCAGAGGTGGTTCGCCACCACATAGAGGATGGTGCTAAGTTGCAGAATCAGCTGTTATTGGTATGTAATGACTTCATCATTGTATTGAATTACCTATTGATTAATTATCTATTAATTATTAAATTACATAGGTAGTTTTGGTTCTTACTAGTGACAGGGTAGCTCTCTCATCCTTTCTGTAGTTACAGGGTAACTGTAGGCTGGAGTCTGAATTGTTCTCACAGAGTGTGACATTTGACAGTTTCCTTCATCTACCTCTTCCCATTCTAAGAATCTCCATATTCTCTTCTGCAGGAATGTACTGACTTCTTTCTGAATGGCGACTGCCACATGGTGGCTAGCCCGTCTCCTCTTCCACGTCCACCACCACTAGAGAAACTCACAGGGTCCACACCGACCATCACTCAGCTTGAGTCACTCCACCAACAGCTCTGTACTGTTGCTCCATCAGGTGTGTACAGGGGAGACAAGCTGTGGTGTGATTGGATCTGTTTAAATCCATCCATCCATCCATCCATCCATCCTTTCCCTTCCCTTTTTGACTTTCAGGCCTCATGTCCAGTTCTGAGTTCTTCAATTTGCTCAGGGATATCACCTCTCTTAACATGGGCAGAAACACCTTGCCTGATCCCTGGATTGACAGGAATGAAACACAGGTAATATTCACAGTGTCCCAGAGACTCAAAACACGAAGTGGGGTAATAATTTATTTTCTCTTTGCCTCATAGCACCAAATAATACAACAAGGTATTGTTAGGTAGACGGTTTATGAACAATTTGAGTCAACTGTTAAAACAATTTAAAACCAAATAACCAAATAATCAAATAGCATTCTTGGGAAGCAAAGCAAGTCACAAAACATTCCTGCACCATGCTGTCCAGTTACTTGCGTAGTCTGACTAACCAAATAAAAGACACTGTATTGTTCTTTTCTCTCCTCTCCCAGTTGATGGAGATTGTATCTCTGCTAACGGACGACTATGAGCTAATAGACTGGCGTCGGTTTCTGCTCAGTGCTGCCCTTCCTTGGCCATTTCCCTCCTTAACACAACTCCTGATCGTGCTAGAACGTTTCAAGGCGGCAGATACCGGCTACACAGGCTATATAAATGAGGAACAGTACCTACAGGTTAGTCTCTACACACACTAACGTCAATCTACTCTGGATCAACCTGTAGCCATAAGTTATGTCTCCACTCACAGCCTCCCTCTGGCCCATTTTTGCTTATGTGGCATTGTTATACACTGAGACTCTATTTCTACAAGCAGGTTTGAGTAAATAGAAAAAAAAGTCAAATGACAATACATTAGCTATATATTGGATGCTTTTTATACAGTCGTATATAAAGGGAAAACTGTAGCTCCCTGAACATTAAAAGAAATGTCTAAGTGGTTCATCTTGCCTCCTTTTACACCAGACAGAGTTGTGGTTTTCCAATGAGAGTGTCACGTCCGTCCCTGAGGACCCCTCTGAGCCTCTACCTTATGACCGTCTGACTAACCTACGCAAGGTAAACTACCCGCAGTGCTTGGCAACTTACTTTCATGTCAAGGTAAACTTTTATCAATCCTGAAATGGAAAATTCAAACGTCATGCCACACAAACAACATAAAAGACATAAAAAAATGAACAAAGACAAATGAGTAATAAAATTACATAAAGGTAGAATAGAGCATTATCCAGCTTTTTAAACTATTTCCCCAGCTATTTTCATTGTTATTTTATTGTAAAAAGAAATTAATCTGTAACACAGACTTACAGAAGATACAGGTATTACAAACAAAACTATCAGAGATCAAACAAAGAGATCAAACCTTTTGTTAATTGTGTGTCCAAATGAACAACACTGCAAGCAATAAATAAATTAACAGTAGTTTTGCCTCTGTTCTTCCTCCTTAGTTCTTTTTCCAGTTGTTTGCGGACTACTCTTTCTCTCCTCCTCGACTGGACTATGTGTCCATGCTGCAGTACTTTGCAGCTGACCCCGACCCCAGACAGGGCTTCATCAGAGCACTTACTGTAGTTGTGGGACAACATCTCAAGCACTCCTCACCAGGCCATCTTGTCGAGGTGAGTAAATTAATGAAAAAAGAAAAAGAAATTAAATTTTCACTTGCAATTCATCTTCTGTCGTCAGAAGCATCATCCTTTTCTCACACCAATGTCTTCAGATGGCCCAGAATTATGATAGAAACTTTTTAACAGCATGTGTCAGGTTTTTCTAGTGGTTAGTCATTTGTTTTTTGGAATGAAACACGTGAGTGGTAAGGTTTCCTTCGGTACAAACTATTGCACATCAAAAGGACAATGTGTTGTATATGCAGTCTATGCCTAGTATAGAAGAGGCTACAGACCTCAGCTCCTCAGAAGGAAAGTGCAAGGAAGAAGAGACTCCATATGCATCAAGCGTTTCAGAGGGGGAGCAGAAAGTGTCCATAGCTGCCCTCCTTGCTGTCATCTGCCACAAAGTCACCAAGATGAAAGACGACATCTCCCTTCCTCCAGGCTGCCTGAGTCCGGAGGAGCATACTGAGGTAAAGCCCTATGAAAGTTCAAACTGGGGTTTTAAATAAAATCATAAACGAATGATTGAATTAATGAAGCAAAGACAATAGTGACTACATGTTGTAAAAGATGCAAGCTCTAATTTTCAATTCAGCAGAATGCGTTGTCACTCATTTCCCATCATTTCACTATCAAAGTTCATATACAGGCACAGTCTACTTTATTTAGGAGTAAAAATGTAACTTATATGAATGACTAGCAAATCTCTGTAAGTTTGAATGACATTCATGATTAATAGTTGCCTAACTGACTTGTATTACAGCAGTGGCCATTTTGCCAGTGTCAGGTACAACCACAAGAATTTTTTAATTCCACCATAACTGGGACATTAAGCTACACCATTTTTTGTGATTGGAAAAAATAAATCAGGTCAAACCGCTGAAAAAATCCCCAGTATACTAAAGCTGTCAAAAGTTTTTATTTACAGATCCTGTGATTCTGTTTTCTAAGCATAATTATTAATCTTATTATTCAAATTAAATGTTCGCCTCATAGTAATACTGTTTACTTCTTCTGGCCTCTAGCACTTGGTACATGTATTCAGAGAGCTGGGCTACAGCCCTGAGGACTGTGTCCCCTTCTCCATTCTCTCTGAGCATCCTTTCATCCACGGCCTGATGGAGACCTCAGCACAACACCACCTTGTCGTAAGTCTCTAAGTAGACTCATAAGTTGTTATTTGTTCCCCAGCTGCAGTGTTTGTTAAATGAGAATCCAAAATAGCACAATGCTCTGCTGCTGAATCATTATGTGCATTGATCTTCTCATTGGTTATTTTTGAAGCTGACAAACCTAAATGAGGAGTTACCCTCATCTTCATCTCGCTCTCCTTATTCACACTTTTTATGCTTTCTTTCTTGTGCTTTACCTTGATGTCTCTGTCCCTCTCTGTCTCTCAGAACATTCATAGACTGCTACTGGCCCATCAGGATGAAGGAGCGGCTAACAGCTTGACAGCCTCCTAAAGAATAAGACCTCTGCAGTACAAACACATACTTCTGTCTGCACAATAAATACCTTGTTCACTTAGAAATTCAAAAGATGTTGCTTTGGCCAATATTGAAGTATTGTCATTACTTTCACATTTGAAATGTTTGGTAAAATGTATTGCTTAATTCAGTATTGAATAAACAGATTTGCAACCATAACAGGAATGACAACAATAACCTCAACGATGGCAGGGTTGACCCATCTTACATTTTCACTGAAACACTCAAGCAGTTTTTCTGACTGACTTGTTTTTCTAATGACCTCCCTGACACAGAAAAGCATTGGTTTTGGGTACAATGAGTGCATTGTCCAGGATAACCTACATGTCAAGCCTGACTTGCCAGCAACTGTCTGCCAGGACACCCACAACTCTATCACAGCTCGCAGTGACGTGTTATTGTTGCTATGATTATTTCACAGTCAGTGCTGCTTGTCTGCCAATCAACTTCATGTGCGTGGGTTTAGGAAAGACTTTTTTTTAAATTTCTTGTTTCTCCAAAGACAAAGCAACTTATTACTACATTATCTTAATTAGTCCCAAGTGTCACAACAAATAACATAATCATAACTAATAAGTGATCTCATGTACTTATTGATTGGTTACATTCTGTCAGCAGCCTTGAGTGAATGTTAACATTCCTGTTAACATTTCCAGTTGTCTAATTTGATACAACGAAGGCTTGGGGAACCACCCCCCACCACCCTTTCTCTTTTTCCCTCCCTTTCGTAGTCACTGCAGATCCAGGGCTCTTGGACTTCTCAGTGTCTGACTTTTAGAGAAAACAGAGCCACTCACGTGTCATACAGAGACAGGTTTTGGCATCCAAAACCTCCCGAATAACAAGGAATAAATCAGCGGCTTAATGTCGGACCTTTTCCATTTGTTGCAAGACACAGCGTACTGGATAGGTTGATACACTAAATAAGGATTTGGGATTTTTCCCTCCTATCAACTTGACACTGGAGACTGTATAGAATAATCTTTACTCCAGGCTCAAATGGACATGGATCAAAAAGAAGATTTTGAGGACCTAACTTGGTGCACTGAAAAGGTGATTTTACCAAGAATGTGATTTTTTCTCAGTTTTATGTTGGTAATCCTGCATTTTGTCCTGCTGATTTCTTGTAGAAAATCTTTTGTTTGTCTGGATCCCAACTCTGGCTTAGCACCTGTCTGACCCTGTTGCTCACTGGATCTAACTTTGTTGCTGTATGACAGAGTTAAAAGGGCAAACTTATCACAAGGAATTTTTTTTCACTCAGGAAGGTTTTCATTACAATTTATTTTTGATTTGGAAGACTATTTTAGGAGGACTTTGGCTGCACGTCGGGGTATTGTACTCTAATAACAAGATGGGGATTGTATTTTGGATGTTTTCTCTTCTGGCTCTTCCAGTACTTCAGAGTGCCAAGATCCTGACCGTCTGTCTAATTGGTGAGTAGTGGAGCGGTGACTGTTATAGTGCCTTTTACTTGTGTAAGAGAGATAAATCATAAATGTTTGTTCAAAATATCAAAAGTATATGCACCTCCTTGTCTGACTAGTGAGTCAACTAAGTACAGTAATATGTAGAAGTTGTTTAAGGGGTTTGTGAAGTAAATGTGCTACAGTGTGTGTATTATAATGCATATTGCTACAGTATGTTGCAAATAGTAAGCCGCATGTCCAGACAGCATAGTCATAGAATAGTTTTCATTTTGTCTTTTTTTCTCCTCTCCTTTTCTCCAGGAGGAAGTCACTACTTGTTATTGGATGAAATTTCTCATAACTTACACCAGCGTGGCCATGAGGTTCGCATGCTCTTACAACTGGGCAACCCCGTTATTACAGGTAAACTGTGCATTCAGTACAGACACAAACATACACATACAGAAAGATATTTTGCGTAACTTTTCTCATCATCAGTCTTCGGATTTGATTCTGATTTGGTCACAGTAATTTGAATGTAAATGATTCCTGTTTGCACACAGGGTTTTCCTATGCAGGCCGTGCAGACAGTTATCAGATGAGCACCTGGTTCTTAGGAGAGAAATACATCAAAGATTACAACGGCTGGTTCCTGGAGCAACAGACGCAGTTTTTACTGGGAAGGTATCTACTGCATCTTGTTTTGATCTCGAGTCTGGTTTATCATCAGCATGTTGATGAGCCTCTTGAATTTATGTTGAATGAATGCCCAATTTGTGTGTTTTAGACTTTTAAACCTGAAAAAGGTGTGTCTCTGACCGCATCAGATTTAAATCGGTTCTTTCTTTCTCACCCATTGCCTCTCGGTTTGTCTTTATCCTACTCACGCTCTCCTTGTCCCTCCCTCTCTCTTTCTCTCAGAGATAACTTGACTAACTTTCTAAACTTCATGGGGCACCTTTCCTATCAGTGTGACAAGCTGTTAGGGGACAAGGAGATGATAACTTTCCTCCAGAGGGAACGCTACGACGTCACCATCCTTGATGCTTTTAACCCCTGTTCCTTCATTCTGGCAAAAAAACTTGGTACATTTGCTGTTCACGTCACTTTTGTTTATTTAATAAGTCATCATTTAAATCTTAACATTCCAACAGTAATATATTATTTACCAGCTACCTTGCAACTTACATTATTTGTTGATTTAAGATGTATTTAAATGTGCAATTGCAAACAAACTGTGCACACGATTCACCAAGTTTTTCAACAGCTATGAATAGATCAACAGCAGCTCGCATGTTCCATGCACTCTACTCTTTACACCAGGTGTCCACTATATAGCTTTCTATCCTGGCACTCTGAATGCTCCTCTGTCCATCGCGCTCCCCAGTCCGGTCTCCTACATCCCAGTCTTCAGCTCCCAGCTGTCTGACCACATGAACATCTGGGGTCGTGCAAAGAACCTCTTTTATTCTCTCCTGGCACCTATAGGTAAGAAAGGGGTTATACAGGAGATTGCTCTCATCGTCTTCTCTCTTTTGCAACATACCAACTCTATATTAGTACTTTAAAATAACTACTTATCTCACATTTTACTCATAGCTTTTCAGCTAAGTTCAACATTCCCTAATGACATTAGCACACCACTAAAGTAACCTACAGTAAGCCATTCTTTTTTTTTTTAATCGGCTCAATTTTCCCCATACTACATTTTGGCTGATATTCCATTGAGACTAATTGTACATGTAGTTTAAATTTGTTCTCATCTTATTTAAATCTGTGGTCTTTGTTCCATTCTCACATTGTTTGCATGTGCATTAGCCGTACTATTTCAGGGATAAGACCATTTCTTATCTTAATGGCATTTCCTTGTTTCATGATCTAATTGTTTTATTTGTGACTAGCAAGTAAGTGTTTTGCAAATACTTATTAGCAAGAAATTAGTTATAATAATTAAATCTAAATGGCTTTCAACAAATAATGGTCATAAAACATTGGTGCTCTTTGATTTTGTCTTATTTCAAAGGGCAGGAACTTGTATGGTCGACATTTAGGGACGTAGCTGAGCGTCACCTTGAGTCCGGCTCACCCCCTGGTGGTCTGGAGGAGTTACATCAAGGAGCTGAACTCTGGGCCTTCAACACTGACTTTTCACTGGAGTTCCCGCAGCCTCTTATGCCTTACACCGTGCTGGTGGGAGGTCTGCTGAATAAACCTGCAAAGCCTCTGGGACAGGTCTCTTCTCTTGATGCACATATCCAAATACATCAGTGACACTCAGATTTTCAAATTAACTAGCCTTCCTTCTCTTTACCTTTCTCTTCCTCCGGACTTTTACTCCTCTCTATGCACAACCATCTTTCTCTCATGTTGTCATACTCAACACAAACAACAACAACGCAAATTTCCCTCTGCATATATTTCCTTGATTGCCCATACCCCAACCCTTTTAAATCCCCCAGGATCTTGAGCTGTGGATCTCAGATCTCGGAGAGGCAGGTTTCATTGTCGTGACTCTGGGATCAATGGTCTCTTCGATCTCTGTGGAACCTCTGCTTGTGGAGCTTGTGGCTGGCTTCTCCAAGATCCCTCAGGGGTTGCTCTGGAGGTAAAACAATGACAGTTCATACAAATGTAAAAAAAATCTAATTAAATGAAAAAGTACGTATCATTTTTAATATTTTGTGTCACAGATCAATATTTTCACAAGTACATAAGTCATGTAAAGGTGAAATAAACCCCAAGAACAAAAAAAACATATTAATGTCAGGATGTTATGGAAAGTTATAAACCTGCAGTGTCGTACTTGCAGGTATGACTCCCAACGATGGCCATCTCACCTGGACAGACCTCACAATCTCAGACTAGTGGACTGGCTGCCCCTTAATGACCTACTGGGTACGAATAGTCCACCTCCCTTAGCCTAACTCTTTGTTACAAACATAAAGGTGATCGTCAAAAGCAATGTATTTCAGGAGAAATTCCTGTTAGACACAGCAGGGCCAATACTGCAGCAGAGGATGACTGGGTCACTGCTGCACTGCAGCCCCATTCTTTCCTTTTAATATTTAAATAAATCCCACAAGACTCAAGTGCAATCATGGCAATGAAAATGGCCGTGTTCATGTGTGTACATCCCCCCATCCCTTGTTAAAATGCTGTTGGCAGTGGTTTGGTCCATGTTTTTTAAATCCTAACCTATAAGACAGACTGGACTCATCTGTAGGTTTTATCAGTCCTCCACTACACCCAAAGTACTTTCTTTACGCAGTAATGAAGCTTTCTCGATTCTTCTGTTTACCCCAGGTCACAAAAAAGCCCGTCTCTTTATCACCCATGGTGGACAAAACAGCCTGCTGCAGGCAGTGTACCACGCTGTTCCTGTGCTGGGAATCCCTCTGTTTGGAGACCAATTTGATAATATGGTGAGGGCTGAAACAAAGGGACTTGGCCTCACCATCAACCCCACACACATCACTAGGGAAGTGCTCAGCTCCACTATTCATACTCTCATACAGGACATCAGGTATGTGAATGGATAGCAATATTTGTGATGCCAGTACAGAGATGTCTGTAACTGCAACCCTTTCGCTTTTCTTTAATTTTTCCAATAATTTTTCCTTCTCTAGGTTCAAGTCTACAGGTTTGTCCCTTAGCAGGATCCACAAATCTCATCCTGTCCCTCCAGCCCTTCGACTCATCCAGTGGGTGGAGCATATCCTGCACAGTGGAGGTGGAACTCATTTAAGGCCAGCTTCACTGGCCCAACCATGGTACCAGAGATACCTGTTGGACCTGGTGCTTCTTCTCTCCCTGGCACTTCTTGGACCTGTAGTTCTCTGCTGGACTTTTTGTAGAAACAGGAATACCAGGGATAATCACAAAAAAATACATTAGCAACAACTCAGAGACAGGTCAGATTTATACCTTAGTTATTTGTTACTTTTTTATCTCTGACTTTTATCTGTGTACTGAACCAATATGAGAACTTGTTAATTTGAATTCCCTTTACCCTAAAATACTGCAGCTGTTCAAAAAATAAACCATGCTTGTAACTGCTAGGAGACCTTTGCTTTGACACAAGTGATGAAGCCCCAAGAGGCCCAGAAAATATATCCCTCAAGGACAAAAATATAAGGGTATAAAAGTGTTTTTCTTTTTCTTTTTACAAAATATTTCCTTTAATTATCAAAAGTAAGGTTAAAAAGTGCTCCAGTTTATGCCATTTATACTATTGGTTAACTTTTTAGGTTGAGTACTTTTTGTCCTTACTGAAGAGCTTCACTCGCTGTATTCGTAGTTTCACTTCAGTGGAATAGCCCTAATGCCGAGTGTCCTGTCCTCTCCCCTCCCAGTGCCTACCAGACGTCTCATTTGTAAAGCAGCGCCACAATGTCCAACACTTCTGTGCTACTTTGACCCGGCTGCGCTGCAAGCAGTGCTGGTTGACATTACGCACGCAAACACACACATCCACCCTAACTAAGCAATGCTTTTGTGTTGTTGCATGTGAGTGTGAGAGTGAGCGTTGTGTGCTGCTTTGCTTGCCTATGTATGTGTAGACAAAGCATGTTGAGAGTCAAAGGATACACCTGAATTCTCAAAAGTCGGCTCTACCTGCAAAGCATGTATACGCATGTGTGTTTGGGGCAATGTTACGGTCTACTGGCTCTTGAGTTATTAACCACTGGCAAATTCTCAACTTTGACCCCCACACCCTCCTCTGCTGGTTTCCACTGAGTCTCCTTCCTCCTTCTAAATATGACACAAAAGCACAGAGCAATGTTCACGGTCAGCGCTTGGACGACCCCCCCCCCCTTACACTCCTCACATCTGTGTTGGGGGTTAGTAGGGAGGAAAATATAGATTAGAAAGGAAATAATGACCAATTAGGACAGCTTGTTCTCTGTCCATTCAGCTGTCCATTGTTTGCCTGCATTTCATTTGTCTGTTTGTCTGGCAGTTGCAGGTGCCAGTGAGTCTTCCTCTGTCCGGCACGCAATCCAAAACAGTCCAGGCAAAGCAGCCGAAGCATGACAGGACAGGACCACTGGTAGAAAAAAAAAAAGAAAAGAGGCTAAAAAAAGAAAGTAATGACACAGAAGAAAATACACTAATGCAAAATAGAACACATGAAAATTGCAGAGCAGAGAGGAAACAGAAACTAGAACAAATAGTGATCAGAGTAAAACAGACAACATATACAACTGTCCAAAATGTAACCTGTGTCCATTTTAGTACTGTAACTGCAATTAATTTACAGTCTGTTTCTCATGTTTGGGATAAGCTGGAAGAGCAGTCATCTACAACCATGACACTTAGTTCAAAACAGTTTAACCAGCGGTACTAAGATGAAATCAACAAAAATAAAATCTGCTAATGATAACTGCATCGCATGTTATACACAAAAAGGTACAATGGAGCATGTAGAATTTAATTAGTAATGCTATGGTAGTAGAAGTTTAGTCGTTGAAACAATAGTTTTATCTGCTCTTTTTTTGAAAAAGTATGTGATATCTGATGTGAATTTTGTGAATGCGGGGGAAAACGGATGTTTGAACATACTTGTAGCTGGCATTAAAAGTGCCTGTGCGATTGCACAAATGGCTGTAGTAGCATGTTGCCATGAAGTTGTGTCTCAGTAAAATGAGCGTGGGAAGTTTTGGAGCTGAGAGCAAATCATTGGAGCTGAATACGTTCTATAATTACTGAAGATGAACAGATTGCCCCGGGTACAATGGTAACAAATCTGATAGGCTCTAATGTAAACCCTTGCTATGGGTTGAGGGATTTCCCTGATATTAGCAGGACAAATGGGGAGAGGAGACAGTAGAGAGGGTACAGCTGCATTATTGTACTGTACTGGAGTTGTGTCATTTTTAGGTCAGAGCCCCATCTAGTGACCTGAGAAAAAGTCTTGAGTGAAACTTGTGCCTAAAGAATCATGGCTTCCCAGAATTAAGCCCAATTCTTGAATTAGATAACCAAGTAAATGTATTCAAATACTGTTGTTAAAGTTACAGCTTTTATGATCTGGTAGGCCTATATTATGCTACTTTACACTGAGTTGTATGTTTATAAGATCCTACCGGTCTAATACAACAGCCTTGCAATAAATCCTTACTTCATAGGGTTGGATATTTTTTGTTTTAAGGATGTAGTTTTTGGTGGACTTGTTGCAGTTTAACAAGAGGTATTTATAATTTTTACTCTGTCCTCTTTTATTTAGATTTGGGTGGACAAAATTTGAGAAATATCTGCCAGAAACAAAAA
Organism: Lepomis gibbosus; assembly: GCA_029875015.1. Classification (NCBI taxonomy): domain Eukaryota; kingdom Metazoa; phylum Chordata; class Actinopteri; order Centrarchiformes; family Centrarchidae; genus Lepomis; species Lepomis gibbosus. Next base: position 11,778 of record JAPMOB010250681.1, on the reverse strand, counting down.
ACATGAGCATTACAACCTATCTTACTATTACAACCTGTTGACTATTGTATTACACTGCATTAGTTGTGGCTAGGTGTAGCTAATCAACAGGCAGCTGTATGGTGAAACGTTACGTACATTTGTAAATAAAATGTCATATTTGAAAGCGTCCATCAGCTGCCATGGGGGGCGCAATGTCATTTTAAGCGGGTGTTGCTCGTTGATGGCTTGCGACACGCACGAACCCGATTGGTCAAAGTGCTGTAGCTTGATTGGTCAGTGTTGACAACGTAGGCGTGGTTAGACGTCAATGTTTATGTAGCCCGCTGTCAGTGTATGTAACAGCCGCACGAAGGACTACGATGTGATTTTTCGACGTTGATTTGTTTCTGTATCATTTTCCTCGCTGTCTTCACCACATTATGCACCAGTTGTTGATACGGGGAGCCATTAGCAGGTGAAACACGGAGGACACGGAGGAAAAAGCCGGGATGGCTGGCGCCTTTGGGTTCAAAGGCTGCCAGAAAATCCGAGGTCCGCAGATTAGAAATCTGCTTGAAGCGAAGGACTTCATTCTCTTCGACTGCGACGGGGTCATTTGGCACGGAGAGAAGGCGATCACGGGCGCGGCGAAGGTGGTGAGCTCGCTGATCCAGCACGGAAAAAACGTAGTGTTCGTCACCAACAACAGCACCAGGCCTCGGGAGAATTATGTGCACAAGTTTTGCCGGCTGGGCTTCACCGACGTGATGCTGGAGCAGATCTTCAGCTCGTCGTACTGCTCGGCTCTCTACCTGAGAGACGTCGTCAAGATCTGCGGCCGGGTGTTCGTCATTGGCTGCGACGGACTGCGCAGGGAGCTACAGGAGGCGGGCATCCCCTGCGTGGAGGAGGCGGACGATCCGGACGCCACCATCTACGACTGCGCCCTGGCTCCGGACGTCAAGGCAGTGCTGGTGGGACATGATGATAAACTGACTTTTCTCAAACTGGCCAAAGCCTCCTGCTTCCTGAGGGACCCGGACTGTCTGTTCCTGGCCACCGACAACGACCCCTGGCACCCTCTGTCAGGTGGAAGGATACTGCCAGGTATGGTGGTGATGATTTATTTTGTATTAGTGCCCATCATGGATAGATTACTGAAAGGCCATACAGGGCTCAGGCCCAGGAGCCCAAAGGGTCTAAGCTACAGCCTCAGTTAGAAGCAACTGTTAAAAGCATTTGTCATTGATTTGTGTTGTAGTTTTTTTTTCTCAACACAGCTGCACATTGCATATTTAAGCTAGAGTAAATCTGTATTATAAATGAGCAGTTTAAATGTGTGTGACAACTGCTACATTACACACTTATTTTGTCAAAAATACAAAAAGACTTGGTGTTCACTGTGATGGATTACCCATGGCTGAATGGGGGGGCAGGCGGTCCTTACAAAAGAGGCTCCCATTGACTGCCATTCTTCCCACTCTGTGTGTATTGTTTACCCATGACCCTGAAAGGCCCCACAATGTACACACAGGCTATACATGGCAGCTTCATTACAGTATACTTGGCCTAAAGGTACTAACTGGTGCTCCTATGCTGAAATACCATCTGGCCTCAGCTTTCTGCCATTTTTTAGTGAATCATGATTAAACACACATTTATTTAGGAGTGACTATGCATCATGTAAGTGCAACTTGAATTGGTATGTTTAAAGGTATTCAAACTGTTTTGCAAGGCCTCAATATTAGATGATAATGCTGGAATGCCTTTATAGCTTTGACCATTTTTATTGCCAGACAGTGTACACTTAATTAAATTACGAAAACCTTACAGGGCCCCAGGGAAGTGTGAGGCCTCAGGCCTGGTGACAGTTCTGCAAGTGGATTTTTATGAATTGAAACCAGTGCATTCAGAAATCTAAAAAGTTGCTCCTCATGGGAGTAATGTAGCCTTATGTAGACTATATTGTATGATTAGTAGTACGCTAGCACATGTAAAACCACAGTGGTAAACCCATTAATCAGCATTGCAAAATAAATCCATCTATCTCCTGTTTTGACAAAGTTGCTGTAGCCACTATAGATAACTGAATACACATCCCATTTGTACCCAAACACACTTTACGGAGAGGGTTTAGTAGGTGGTTAGGGGAGAGGATGTCTTTTAAAGTTCACCTTAAATCTGAACTTGCTCTTGTCTTTACCTCCCCGACAGGTTCTGGGTCCCTCACTGCAGCCCTGGAGGTGGCCTCAGGTCGCAAGGCCACTGTGATCGGCAAGCCCAGTCGCTTCATGTTTGAGTGCATCTCCAGTCAATTCAGGGGGGTGGACCCCGCCCAGTGCCTGATGGTCGGGGACCGCCTAGAGACCGACATGCTGTTTGGGTCCAATTGCGGCCTCGACACCATGCTCACTCTCACCGGTGTGTCTCAGATCGAGGAGGCCCAGGAGTACAGTAACAGTGAGCTCACCACCAACCAGAGCCTGGTGCCCAACTATGTGGTGGACACCATCGCTGATTTCTTACCTGCTTTTGAACTGGACGAGCAGAGCGATTGACGAGTCCTTGCGACTCCAGTACAGAGCACAGATTGCTTCTACTACATATTAAGTGCAATGTTTAGTGTGGCGTTTGCAAAAAATCCATATTTCTCATCAAAAACTATAATTGCTCTTCAATACCAAGACACATGTAGGACAGAATATCCTCCCAAAAAATAGTCAGAGTAATCCAGTGCATACCTCAGTGTTCCTTCTAGTGTTGTGCCCCTTTGTGAATTGACAGTTTCTCGTTGCTCTAAGTGTTTATTAATATTCCGAATATACTGCACTTTCTTGTTCATAGGTTGTGTTTGATATTCGGTGTTGAACATCCAGAAGTATTTTTGTAAAGCCATGAATTGTTCTCTAATGGCATTCATGTGTTTAAGAGCTGGTTGTTCATTGTTTTGGGGTTTTTTTGCCAAAAACGCAGACATGTACTTACTAGCGCAGAATTGTTTTGTCCTGTGTGTTTGCCTGGTGTGACTTCTCCTTGATTAATTCATAGCAAGAGGAGAAAATAAAAACTATAACTGTGCAACTCCGCTCTGGTAGAGACTAAGATGACAATCTGCCAGTCAAGACAGGTGAAGTGTATACTCACTTTTGGCCTTTCTGTCATGTCTGTGCATCCTGTGCCAATATTCATCTGAGTAAATACAACAGCTTGCTGAATCTCATAGTCAAAAACCAGTAGCAGATTAATGGTGGCTGCTCACACTGCACTGTTGTGAAATTTCAATGTTATTAATGTTTACCATATAGAGCATGCCAGCAACGGTAAGAAAAATAAATACCTAAAATGAATCCTAAACGTGATGTTGTTCATTTGTTGAAGACAGTGATGTCCTGCTATTACAAATGTCCTTGTCTTCTGATTGTTTTGTGTCTATGCATCTACAGCAAGCATGATAAGACCACCACAATCAAAATACAATAGTTCTTTTAATTATTTAAATCCAGTAGTTCACATGAACTCAACCACATTTTATTCAGTACTATTGCAACTTGATATCCAGCATCTCCTCAGCCTTGTTCAGCTCCAAAACACAGATTATTAGTATGTTGCAGTGAAAAACAAAGGAACCTTCCAGTAATGTTCTTCTCTGTACCAGAGCCTTGTGATTGGATTTGGGTATGATGGTAGTATTGCAAGTGAAGCTTAATCTAATTGTATGACAAAATTAAAACTCAGAAAAAACTCAGCATTAAGCTGGTATTATGTTAAAACCAATGTTGTAAAGTAAATAAGGAAACCCTGTAAGCTATAGTTATGGCTTTGCTGTGTGTAACACAATGAAGATGTCCCTTTAGCATGAACTTCAAATACAATTAAGATTTAACATCTAAAAAAATAAACATATGTACATTTTAAATAGGATTAATGAAGTACTTTATTCTACATCATGTCTCATGCGGCATCAGGCTCTCTTGTGCTGAGGAACAGAATCAAAGACATGTACTGATCTCCAACAGTTAAGGTTTGGTTGCAGTGATTGAGTCGTTTCATGTCACTCTGGTCCACCGCGCTGTAGCAAAGAAAGAAAATATAATACAAATCTGTAAACAAAAAACACCTTATATTCACCAATAAGGAACATGTGAAAGCTCCTTATACATGAGACTAAGTACACCAACTTTATTTACATTGACATTGTTTGTAGTTTTTCTAAGAGGGGGATGCAGGGTTACAGTATAATTTTAAACTGTTTTCCAATTCCAATGGAATTCCTGCCTTCCAGGCAGATTTTAGATTTGGAGTACACTGAAACACCACACAATCCATACCTACAGTACCAAAGAATTCAACAGTTAATAAATATAAAGGAGCTTTAAGGTCAAAGGTTACTATGTAGGTTTAACTTAAACCACAGGCAAAGGTTATGTTCTAACTGACAGTTCAAGCGAAGCCTTTTCCCTGTCCTTTTCACTACATCCAGCTACCCTGCTTGGTTTTCAAAAGGCCAAATTTTCAGTGAATTGCTCTAGGTGTAATATATCGCAGTGTAGGTCACCTGGATGTACTCCATTTCTTCCACTGTCAACGGTCTCCTGCGGTATCTCGAAGTTAGTTGCTGAATAGAGGCCATGGTGTCTGGCGTGCCAGGGATTGGGATCAAAGGTACATGAGTTCTTGATAATGGAGGCGGTGCTGCAGCTGAAGGGGAACTCGGAGAGTTGTGTGGTTGGAAGTTAACTGCTAACGTTTTCAACACCTCTTGTGCTAGAAAAAGGAAAAGAAAAAAAGTGACTATTGATAAAAGGAGAAATCAGAAATCATCAGGCATTAAAAAAGGGTAGACCACAACTGTTTAGACCTTAATGCCAAATTTCTGGAGTAATAATTAATATTTGAATATTTCATCTATCAGAGCTGTTAAAAACAACAGTTCTTATGTTGGCCAAGCTGTAGGTTCAAATGATAGTTGTTGAAGTAATTATCTACCATTGGATACATTTACACTGTTCAGATTCTGTTATTTCAAACTGCATTGCAGTTTTACTGTAAATACAGTATCTCAACCTGAAGCGATGTTGACATCGGGCCAGTCCAGCACAGAAAGAGAAAATACACCATGAAACAATCAAAAAGGCCAGGAAGTGTCAGTTAAACCACCAAGACCTGTTTTTAGGGTGGGTTCCTTCATTTGGGTCAACATGTCAACTATCTCACAATTATTCACTTTTGTCATACTCACCATTGGGCTTTGGGATGCCTTGTCTATTGGGGAACTTGATCAGAGGAGCGTGAGGCCGAACAGCCTGCAAACACACACACACACACACACACACAAAATAACCAAACAGCTGTGTGTTAGTTAAAGGGCCATGTTACCCCAAAGAACCAAAACAAATATTCCCACTAGTTTTGTCTGCTGAATTTTTGAGGTATCTGCCACTGAGTATGAGAAACAATATACCGTGGAGGTGAAAAATTTTTGTTTGCGGTGCCATACATTAGTTTTGTTTCTCAGGATTATTTATACATACCAATTTGGACATATTAAAGTTTTTTTTAACCTTTTTTAACCAGGAAGTGCAAAAAGCTACCTACAAGGTGTGTGGATTACCTGAGTAACTGGGACTTTATTTCTTGACAATCACGTAGCTTCTGACCTTTACAAATGCCATTGTGAAAGTATTTCAGTGGCAGATACCTCGAAACAAACATGTTATTTTTGTGATTTAACGGATAACCGTAGCTTCACACTGTGACAGGAGACTAACACAAAATGTACCTAGATTTCAGTACCCTTTATCTGTACTACTGCTGAAACAAATGATCAGAGAACAAAAACTGAATGACTACAATTTCAATAATCAATGAATTGCAATATATTGAAAAGTCAGAAGCAAAGCAAAAGTGGTGAAACATCCTGTTCCTAGCTTCTCAAATGCGGCATAGTTCAATGTACGTTGTCACTGTGAACTGAACTGATCTTTGGGTTATGGACTGAACAAAACAAAGCAAATTTGTAATGGCCATTCGGTGCAAAAAGAAGCATTCTTGTACAACTATTTTCCAACGTTACCGACAAAAGAATTCATCAACTAAGCCAAAAACTAAAAATGAAAAGATGAATTGTTTAATGGCAATAATCACTAGTTAAAACCCATTCCAGCATTGTTTACAAATTTGTTTGGCTACTGGGCTACATACGTACAAGTAAAACAGCTGTCAGATACAGTCTCCTTGTCATTCAGCAAGAGAATAGAAGAAAAGAAACACTGAATGACTAACTATTGCTATTTTTAGGTATCCATTTTTCAGCTCTGGACAAATTTATCTACATCCTCAGTAGATCTGAGTTCAGCATTCAGCCTTAACAGACTGGGCTAACAGTTCAATGTTAATATTGATTTTGTCAACATAATGAAATACATGACTGAGTGTTTTGCGTTTTAACAAGGGCAAAATTAACAAGGGTACTACGTTACTTTGTCACCCCTAGAAAATGCCTCACCAAAATAAACCAGCGACTGTTCACAATGCGACGTTTTTAATTAGACAACGTTCTTCTGAGCTCAACACACCGACATCTCGAGTAAATGACATTTTCAGGAGCAACGTTACCTGGATCACTCGGGCAGTGGGAGCAGCCATTTTGGAGCTGACTTTGCTCCCCATCGCGACCTCACGTTTACTTCCGGTATAAAAAAAAAGAAGCTCCTTGTAGCTGCTGAAACACACCCCAAGATGGCGCTGTTATCATTCGAAACACATGACATCTATACCATAACAACACTCAGTGGTCCTAAAGAGGCAGCTAGCTATGTGATAAAGGTGCAGGGGGGTTGACATGGCCTGCATGGCTTAGACAGGGAAGCATCAACAGGAGACTGAGCTTTACACGATACAGGCACAATATTAATCTCCATGACGCATTTAATTAAGACTAGAACGTGTACATTAATAATATTTTATTAGCTATAACTTACGTCTATGTCTTTACCTTTCTGGTAATGACAAGCAGTCGAGAGATGTGTTGTCCCACTGGTTGTCCTGCTAGGTCAGATCCTCAGGCCATGCTACAGCCGGGTTGTAACTGTAACGTTAAGTTAGCCTCCTAAAGGACATACAAAAATGTACAAAAGACCTTAATCCGCTAACTTAGAAGTAAGACTTCAAAGGCTTGTATTCCTCATAAAGCAATTAAAAGGTCAGGACAGTAGCTGTGTAATATCGGGAAGTGTCAATACAAGAATACTGTCTGAATATCACACCATATACCACATATCATTTAATTTCACGTCGCCTTGAAAAGAAAAAAAAACGGATAACCTGGTCAGATGACCAAGGCCTGTCCAATCAAAGACGAGGAAGTCAGCAGAGACGTTTCATACAAGAAGATGTGTCACCAGCACAAGCTGAAACACAAATCTCCCGTGCTGCAGTGCACAAGTATAAAGCCCAGTATTTACACTTCTAGAGATACACATCAAATCTCTCCACTAGGCTATATAACAGGCCACTTAAACCGCATCTTATTTAATATTGTCCTCACACAATGTTTAGTACTCTTAGTAAAAACAGCTAAAAACATATGTCAAAATCAAAGCAAATAATTTGTCCCTAACATTCGTCTATTAACATGCTGTATCCTACTATTTCCATAGTGTAACTTAATAACATCCTAATAACACCTAAATGTCTGAATGTCTTCTAAACTCCATGCATGCCCCTAAAGCACATTTGCTGCCCTATAAAATACTTCATCCTAACGTTTTCATGAAACAAGATTAAACTAATCTTGATCTGAATTTGTAATATCACCCTTTAATCCAAAAAAATAAAAATAAACCTTTTATCAGAAAATAGCCTACTGTGGAGCGAGTCTTGTACGTTTGGTTGTGGAGGTTTGAACTTTCGATAACACATAAGGGGTTAAAAGGTTAAAAATAATGAACACAGTACCAAATTGTAAGAATTAGGGGACCGCTGGCTGATGGCACATCTTTGCTACAAGGCTCTTTGTGGCCAATGTCAAGCATTAGGGCCATGTTGTCAGAACACCACCATCTACTGGAATCCTCATTCATTGCACGATCGTCTGAAGCCTAATGTTGAATGTCTATACACATATGAAATTATTCCACTTTCATGAAAAAAGCTCAGCTCCACCCCTTTAACAACAGTGTGGGACTAAGGGATTCCAAAATCTTTATGGCATGTTCTGACATTATATTGTGGAGACTGCAGAGAGCCACTCCGCTTTTCCATGGCAAGAATAAGCCCACTTATATAAACTTAATAAATGTTATCCTAATTGCTCTGAAGCTTTGCTCTATTTCAACATGTCTGTATTATATTTGTCCATGCATGATAATTCTGTCCAATAATAACTGTGTTTGTCTACATGATCACATTTCTACAGAAGCTGAAATTGATGAAGCAGATATAAAAAATATATCTGCCACCCCGCCCCCACCTGCACATCCACAGCAAGAAACTACATCACAAGAGCCTATTGATTAATTCACATTTTATTAGATACTTTTTTAATTAAACAAACTGGTCCAGAGTCATGAAAAACCAAACGGTCCTAATCTTAATGTGGGCCGTCTCCTAACTTGAACTACAGATCTACAATCATCAGATGCACAGAACAGTGCCAGTCTCAAGTGAAGATTCAGCCCCTGACAATATGTTTGTTAGAGGCAGCACTGTGTGCAGATCATCATTGTCAGTAGCTCCACTGCACGGCTGTTTGACTCAGCTCTGCAGCCAGGTCCGAAGGAGACAGACTGACTCATTGGGTCTTTGACCTGTCGAACAGCTGCTTGAGTTGGTCCTGAGAGGTGGCCTCTTTCTGCTGCATGAGATCAATGTGGCCCTTGGTAATACCCCAGCCATCGGCGGTAGACATGGAGGGACACAGGGGGCGACCAGAGGCTGGCTTCAGGTTCTCCCAATAGTCACGACGGGCTCTAAAGAGACAAAAAGACAGTAATACTCATACCAGTACTCACTGGTGCTGAAGAACTTGATATTTCACATTTGACTGTTTAGCAGCATCTTTATGGTATTCAGTGACAGATTAAAATATTAAAAATTGCCTGACCTGGCTCTGACCCAAGGCTTGGTGTGCATCTCCAGACCAGCTCCCCAGTTGCCGTGTTTCTCTGATGCAGCAGGGAGGAAGCCTCTCTCAGGGGCCAGCTCCTCTGCCACAGCCCTGATGTGATAAGGCTCAAATCCACAGCAGCCACCAATGAAGCGGATGCCAGCGTTGTAGGCCTCTCTGGCGTAGTGGTGCATGTCCCAGCGGGTCAGGATCCTGGGCTCCAGACCTGACAGAAAATTCTAGTTTTATACACTGACTGAATGTTGGTTGCTTTTGGTGAAATTGTGTATTTCTCTGTTCAACGCTTGACCTTTCTGCAATGTAATGCAGTACATGCACACTGAGAAAGAATGTACATTAACTGAATGGTAACAATTAAATGCAACACAGTTTAATATTACCGAAGGGAAATTCTGGCAGATCGATGAATCCCTGACAGCTGCAGTCAGGGGTATGGTATGCCAGGGGCTGCACCATGTAATGAGCCTTCAGCCCAGCCTTTTCCACTCCCTCCTTCATCATCTTGACAGCTTTCACGCAGGTCATTGGGTCAAAGTGGCAGTTGACTCCAACAATCTGGGCACCTATGGCAGAGCATGCTTTGGTGTGAGCTGGCCTTTACAGATAAGCATTGAAGAAGAGACAACACCAACTGTGTCTTGAAGTTGTGTTTGCAAGGTTTGGGTAGATGACATTTTAAATTAAATCATAACACCAGTAGACTACAGAAGTGTCACATCAGGAAACACTGCCTCACACGACAGAGAGGTCATGTGAGGACAAGATGACCTAATATGAACAAGTTTAAAGTTGAATATTAGGTTTTATGCTTCTCCTACAACTTCCAGCATGTAAAACCTGGAACTACTATTTAGGTCACCTAGTAAGACAAAAAGTGGCTTTCCCTTTTAGATTGAGGTCCAAAAAGCTCTGTACCCACCGGCTTTGACCAGCCTGACAGCACACTGTCCAGGGGAGACACCGTGCATGTCTCCTTCTGGTCCGATACACAGAGAAGCGGCCACAGGCTTCCCCGTTTCCTTCAGCACCTCCACTGCCCACACGGCCTCTTCAACATGCTCAAAGTACTGCCGGACAGAGACATCAGCACTCATTCAAACCATGTTCCTGGCATGACGTGGCTTTCATAAATAACAACATCCACCAGAAAATGGTTAAAAATTGTGGAATAAATGCAGTTTCCCTTATTAAGAAAACCTTTACCTCAGCAATCAGGAAGTCCACATTTTTCTTGATGAACACATCCAGCTGTTTCTTGAAGGTGGCCTTCACTTCTGTTTCACTCTTGCAGCTCAGGTAGGACGGAGTCTGAGACACTCCTCCGGCAACCAGAGCGTCGCCCTCATTGGCAACCTCACGGGCCAAATCGCAGGCAGCCTCGTTGATCTGAGCTCCCTGCAGGTCAAAGCCAATTCATGGTGAAACAAAGGCAAGAAAACATTGATACACGCAATAGAATATCACTAGTTGCCCTGAGATTATACTGAGATTATAGCCACTAGTGGAAACTGAGATTACCAGTTTATAGATAGTGCTATGAGTAGTACTTCTATATTGTTTAGTTTCTGATTAACCAGCAGTGATAGAAAATGATGGTTTGGGTGCTTTTAGCTACCATTTTCAATGTACAGATGACCAGGCCCCTCTATAATATTCTGTGTATTCCTATGAAAGTGGTGTCCCAATTAACTCACAGTGAAGGTGAGCTTATTGCCTCTGTTCTCCAGTTTGTCATCACTGGCGTAGAAGGTGAAGGTCTGCATAACGTTGGACCCGGCCCTCAGGAACTCCCTGTGCAGCTGTCGCACTGAAAATCATGAAGCAAACAGATTATCATATTCACTGCATTTGTGTGTGAATTTTGAGGCTTGACACACAAATGCATTTTTTTATACTGATCTGCAACCAATCAGATATCTCCCTTGTTTCAGCCAATCACAAGAACGCATCCCGCATCGGGATGATTTACACATAAGCCAATCACATGAACGCGTTCACACAGCCATACCTGTTAAGTTTTGGATTTGAAAATAAGGGAAATTTTCCGGAGCTCACCACCAGCAGTCCCACCACCCCAACCAAGCTCCGGTATCCCTTACATTTTAAGACAGGTGTTATAGCCTAAATGAAAACACAAAAGGGTAAATATGAAGAGCATTTATTTAAATGCATATTTGCATATTTTCTGTTCATTTAACATTGCTTGTGTTTACATTTACATTGCTTTTCTTTTCAAGATTTTCTTTTAATTTCACATAATTTTTCTTTACTCTTTTAGTAAGTTATTGTACATATTTGTTGCAGACTTTGCATTCTTTAAGAATGTTTTGGAAGGAGTACTATATTTGTGGGCTGGGCAAGAGTGGTTCATTTTACATGAGAGTAGAGCTCAAACAGTTCTGTTGTCTAACGTCTACCTGCAGGTGGCAGTTATCGCAAGGCTCCTTTTACTTCATAAGTCACTTAATGGTATTGGTCCAGAATACTTAGCAGATGTCCTTTTCCTTATGAACCTACTAGAACCCTCAAGTCCTCTGATAGTGGCTTTCTAATTATTCCTAAAGCCTTAACTAAAACCTACGGTGAGGCATCTATTCAATGTTATGGTCCGCGTTTGTGGAACACCCTTCCTGTTGAGCTGAGAGCAGCAGGAAATCTGGACATGTTTAAAGGCAAACTAAAGACATACC
>JAPMOB010250680.1:0-37676 GCA_029875015.1 Lepomis gibbosus | reverse complement strand
TAGATTAATTTCAAAATTAATCTAGATTAATCTAGATTAAAAAAATTAATCTATGCCCACCCCTAATATATATATATATACTGTATATTCCTACAAGGTAAAAATTAAACCTGTAGGGTACTTAATTAACTAATTATTTACTAAAGGTGTACTCTTGATTTTGTGTCTAATTGCTAAATATGTGAGACGGTTTTATTGGTCATATCCATGTTCATATTTTGAGTAATTTAAGTTTAAACTATATATTTCTAAAAAAGTACACTCAACACAACCTGATAACAATGAACAATGTTCTCATCTTGTGTCTTTTATATAGTTTGTCTTCAATTTAAGATCAACTTGTTATAATTTATACTGGATAATGATGATTCATACCAATCATTTTGTTTATTAAGAATAAGAATTACTTATCTTACTTATGCAAACTACAAAGTTAATATAAAAGCACCATTTGTATTTCTCCAGACAATATATTTCGTATCCTTTCCACCTATAATCAGCAATCTCAAGACAATTACTTGCTCATCACTTTGGGTGGGCTTTATGATCCATTCTGATGACTGCACTCCTGACCTCACTGTATTGCTTTAAGTGCGAGATAAGCAGTGCTAGATAAGAAAAGCACACAGAGTTGGCTACTTCTAATATATTGGAGCATTTTATTTATTTTCCTCTCAAAAAAAGATCAAGAAGTTGTAAAATGTTCTCTTTGTAGGATTCTTCCTATTGAGGGCCTTAGGTGACTGAAACTTCATTCATATTTATCACACCCCTTAGTGTAGTGATTTAGGATCATGAACCAACTCCCTAAACCCCTTTCAGTCATTACATTCCTAACCACAAAACTGAGGCTAAATCATAATGTCATACTCTGCAGTGCTTAGGCTACAGTGACTGGTTGCAGTGTGTTCACCTATCCTTCAGGGTCAGAGGAGACTGAACCATATACCACCCTGTCAGCAGAGGAGGGAGGGTACGTCAATATGTGGTTACACACCTGTAATAACATGCTGTCCACCTTTTATATACACAATCACACACCTGTGAGCCACAGTCTGGCTGAGTCAGCTTTTTATTTGCTTGCATAGCCTTACTTTTTGTAGCTGGGGTGCTTGCCTGTATGTATTTTACCCTGTGGCCAACAGACAGCACATTCATTCCACTGAAAATGTATTGCAGCATTGCTGTGGCAATAGCTAAGCATGATGTTGGATTATTTTCCATCTTTTACAGACAATGTATTGTTATACAGTCAGACTTTGGACAAGTCTAAATGCTGGAAAATGCTGGAAGGAATAAGGCCATGCTGAACTTTTCTAAACTGAAAAAAGATGGCCATATTGACAGCAGTCCATTAAACTGCATCATGTCTTGCTGCATGGACTGCTGTGAAAGATTCTTTATTGTTACAAAAATATGTAATGTTTGTATTCGTCCTTTGCCTAATAACTCTGACACACCCTGTAATCATTGTTGCCACAGGTAGAAAAATCATTATATGACGCAGTGTGGACCTCAGAGAGAATGAGAAGCATCTGTAATAATATACAAGGTGACAGAGAAACATACAGAGGCACTATTACCTTGCATTATCTCATTCTGGGTAGAAGAAGCTGGATTCTTCAATGGCTTAACAGCTTAACAATCGTGACTGGGCATGGTAAGTCTGTCAACATACCGATGTGATGTACATGGGGCTGTAGTAACAGTAATACTGGGTAGGAGATGTCTATTTTAGCCTTTACATAACCATACATGGAATGTATTAAACAGTGTTTGTTTGCTCTAAACTGCAATAGTTAGTATGTCCAGCTAACTGGTTGTGAGGTTAAAGTTTATGTAAAACAAAACCCTGGTCATTATAAGCTGTGCTGTGCATCTGCTGTGTTATATTTCCTCACTGTGTGGAAGCTGTTCCTGGATGCTATCAGAGTTTTTGGCTAATGTTAGCAGCTCTGTTCTGCTATTTATTGCATTTGGGAAATTTACACCCCAACCAATGTTATAAGAGGTAACCATGCATTCATGCGGTGTCGGACTAATCAGAAAAATGATTTCCCGACTGGGAAAATTCATCTGAGCGCCCCCTGAAGTCAGAACAACATTTTTTCCTAAAGTGTCATTTGTAATATGGTCTTCGTTTGATGTCCATGTAAAGTGACCTAGATTAATTAGGAAAGTTATTCATTAGCAGTACAAGCAATATTGTAGAGGTTTCAGGTAAAGTATTGGTGCAGTAACAACTCTGGGTCAAAAATCACTTTGTAACAGAAAGCTTAAAACTGTTTCAGCATACTTGATGACAATAACAATGACAATCCAACACATCTTTGCAGTACCATCCATGTTGTTTCTACATTCTGACTTAAAAAGCACATGAACACACCAAAATCGGAAGAATGTCTTCAGAACTCAGGAAACAGGACCATCAGAGAAGCATGTAAATGCAGTGTAAGTTAGCGTTACATTTGCTATAGTCCTCATTCTTAGAGCATTTTCTCTTGTAATGTTAAGCATGTAATCTAAGCAGCCAAACAAGGTGAGTTCAAATAAACAGTTTTACATTTTTCCTTATCATACTTACAATAAAAAGACTATTTAGCTGTGCTGGAATCATTAAAAAGGCAGCCAGATATGGCATTTCTTACCAACTTATGTAGCTTACATTAGCTTAATTACCTCACAGCTCATAAATCTGCCAGTGACAGTATGATTTCAGCAAAATCAGTGGTAGCTGGCTAAAAATTAGAGGCTGCTTTTGTCTCCCTGTCTGAAATTAAGCAAGCAAAAAATGACCCATTGTTTCAAAAAATGTACCAAGAATTTCAAGTGGTCTGTCCATAGACTGTATCTGCCAATGTTATCTTTGCAATGTGCCAGGCTATAACAGAAAGCTTGTAGAAACAGTAACTAATGGGGACAGGGCTTAGCTAACTGTCAACAGATCAGAACCTCCAGCATTTAATCCCCAAATCATCAGAGACTCATGAGGTTAATGGAAAACATTCAAGAAATGGAGAATATGACAGGAAAGGGGGCTTCCCAAACATGTGAAACAGATGCTACTGTTTCTCTCTATCTCCTTTGCCCCATCTGTTTCTAAAACTTCTCAAGAACTCCACAGCTCAACAAAGGCAAGTAAAGTATTTTTGACAAGATGGATGAAGTTGTATACCTCCCGGTACAGCTCAGGAAACTATGTGTCAACTTAAATGAACATTATGTCCTCAAAAAGAGACAAATAAAACGGGTTAGTAATTTATTTAGATTTTTTTTCCACTGTTGGAGGAAAGGAAAAAATCTAGTTCCTTCAATTAGCCGCAATAATGAGCTGGATGAAAATCAATACACTCCATCTTATTCAGTGCACATGTTTGGGCTATAATTAGCTTATAAAAAATACTAACTTCTGTAGTGGTTTATGTGGCTCAGAACACACAATCTGCGCCTTAGAAACAATACAATACACATATTAAAAAAACAGTTTAAAGCTGAAACAGATAAATATTTCTGCAGAATTTTCATTATTTTGCCAAGTACTTTATCTCCCTCTTTTCTTTGTCCACCAAAAGGGCCTTGGTGGTTGTAAGTGGTTATAATTGTACATCTGGTAGTAGTTAGAGCTGCGTACTTGGCACCACCAAGGTTTCTGCCGCTGAAGGAGAGCAGCAACATGTTCCAGGAGCAGCTTGAACCCAGCTCAGTTCTCTCACTTCATCTCCTGGATAGAAACAAAAGAGCCGTTTGATTCAAAGGAACCCCAACCTTTGGTCTTTGTGGGAAGGAGAGACGTGGAAGTCACCAGCTTTCCCTCATATCTTTACTTTATTGATTTCTGTTTTGAATCCTCGGATGTTGTTGAGTGAGCATGGGGATAAAAGGGACAGGGAGATGGCAGGGATGTTGAGTGTAAGCATGAGATAAAGAAACAAGGGATGAAAACACCCCCAGAGATGACAGATGACAATAGCAAGGTGTATTCAAGGCCTGCCTTCCACAAAGATCTCTACCAGAAGGAAGGAAGTCTCCCATACCTCTAATGATCTGGTTGTGTCATATGGCCCCTTTCTCCAATTTGGTTAAATAGGTGGTTCCAATGTGACACTTTCCCTCAGGTGAAAAACAAAAAGAAATGAATGTTATTTTTGGTCTCCCAGTGGTAGGAAATCACCAAGAGTGTTTGAACAACTGAGTCTAAGATATACCCAGTCTTTAACAGACTTTGTTTCATCTTCTCCTCCAGTCTCTAGTCATTTTTTACAACTTTTTCTGATGAGAACACCTAGCTATTAACCAAAGGAAAATGACTTTAGAAGGATGAAATAGATAGACCTCCTATGTAGTGCAAATGTCATCAACCCCAACAGAGCCATTACTGTATGGAGTATTTCATGCCATTTCTCATCACAGATTAGTCCCCGGGTTTTCGGCTAAAGCCAATGTTTGTTGGAATAAAATGAGGTTATGTGTGATGCTGACTCCTACCAAGCGCTCTGTCCTCATGAGGCACAACACCATGCAAACCAAAATCACACACCACCTCATAGCACCAAACCAATTCCAGACAACAAGGCATTTTGCTTGATGCAAGTGGTTGAAACATACAATTATGTAATATACCTACAGCAGACTCAATTCTGGTGGAGTGTTTTCACAAGCCAACATTTTTTTATATTTCACCATGACATAGTCATGAACATTTTTAATGTGTAAGTGAAATGCGTAACTATATTCACAGTAATATACCTCTTCTGTTGTTTGCCTAATACTCTTGAATTTCCAGTAAATAGACATGATTAGCCTCAGTGGTGTACAAGTACAAGTTTAAGTGCTGGTCCTTAAGTATTTTCAATTTGTTCTACTATATACTTCTTTTTTCACTGTATTTCAGAAGGAAGTAAGTCTTCTAAGTTAATCAATTACATAGTGGAGTACATACATAGACTGGTTAGTTTTCAAGTATAGTGTTTGGCTTGTGACTCCTTACAAATATGCAAAGATGGGCCCCTAGTCACATTTTAGATGACTTTAGGTTGTCAGCAGGTCCACCAAAGAGAGATTTTCCCTCTAAATGACCTCAAAGTGCTTTAATGTATGTTTCAGGCCCACAGAGGTCAAAGTCTATAATGTTTAACAAAAAGAAAGAAAAAGATTAGAAAATATTTCATTAATTAATTAAACATTAATACAGATTGTGACCTCTGGAGGTGGCCCAACCCTCAGGTTGGGAACCACTGGACTAACTACCATGACCATAACCTTAATAAATTTCTTTAGGAATATCTGTTATAGGAAACAGCCAAATTGTCTGTACTCACAAATAAAGTAGTGCAGTGTGCAGATCTGTAATGTATAGAGCCATCAAAATGCGGAATAATTTACCAATTTGTATTGCTGAAGCACCCAGTAAGGCCGACTTTAAAAGCCTACTAAAAAATACTTGAATAATAACTCAAACATTGATGAGCTTAGGTGAATGGTTTGGTGTATAATTGTGTCTGTGTGTTGTGATGCTTTTTCCTTAGTTAGTGGCTTGCGTACTCTTTATAAGCACTGTGGTTATCATTTTTAGTTCATGTGTAACTTGTATGTTGTATGTTATATGTTGGTTGTATTTTATGTATGTTTGTTGTATGTGGACCCCAGGAAGAGTATTTGGGGATCCAAATAAACGAGTAAACGAATAAACTATCAAAATCAACCGAAAGTAGTAAACTAGCTACATCTTGACTACATAAGTTAACTTTTACTTACACATTGCATGCACATTAATGATCTAATGCATAATAATATATTAATCACATGGGCAATGTTCTGCACAAAAGCCGTACATTTAACAAAAAACTGCTTTTACTGAAAGTTAAAATGGGTTAAAATGAAGGGCAACAGGACGTGATTTTAACTCTTAGATAACTATGACCTGGATGATTGAGAATTTTCACAGACTTTTTACTGAAGTAGGATTATGAATGCAGGACAGGTGATAAAGTATAGGTTTTGGTCTTGGTACTTTTACTTATGTAAAGTATCTGAGTACTTCTTCCACCACTAGCCTACTTGCACCTACCTGGTGCTCCAGAACAGAAAATGCTGTGATCAACTAATCATGATTCAGCTGGGTTGGAATGTAATTATAAAAGCATTATGAGGTGCTGAGAGCAGCAAGAACAAGACATGCAAGGGAGAACAGCCCAGACTCTCCTTGCCACCAGGTTACTTTACATATCTGCAACCCAAGCAGCTCTACCCACCCACCACCCCTCCGGCTCCTTACTGTGGTAATGGCCAGGAGCAGTCACAGTCTCCTTGGCACAGCCCATCTGTTGTTTTTGTTTTTCAGACGAGGGGAGTAGGTTGATGGGTGGGCTGGTGTTGGCCTGGGTGAGGAATGAGAAAATGATGGGAGGCTCAAGCCACAAATTATTGCCGGTCTGTTATTACAGTAGGTTGAACATTGGCAACGGTTAAATGGCCAAACAGTCTGACACAATGGTCATCTCTAAATAAAGCCTCGGACTACTGACGCAGTTGGTCAGCCACTTTGGACTCATTGAGAAGGATGAAGCAGAGGTGGCAATTTGTTGCTTGGCTGTGCCCACCGCAGTCACACTGGAATCTAAAGCAAATTGAAATTCATATCACAGTCAAAAATGTCTGCCTTGCAGAATCAGATACATTCTATTACATACTTTACCTGGATGGAAGGGTGGCGCAGTGGCCATCATTGGCTCCAACAATCTCCTTCCTGATCCTTTCTGTGCGGAGTTTTTGTGTTACCACATTTCTGTGGATTTCCTTAAAGGGGTGCATGTTAGGTTAATACTCCTGCCGTGACCCTGTGCACTGGAATTGGCAGTGAATACACTGGAGAATGGCTGAACACTTCCTAAATGGGATGGGATTTGATGATTTGGGATTAAGATTGGTTCAGCCAGTTTATAAAAGAAATGTTCTCACTTACCTCAGTGGCATCTAGCCATCTACCTTTAAATTATATTTAAAAGAACAGTTCAAAATGTGCCTATTCACTTTCCTTTCAAGCGTTAAAGCAGGGAGCTGAAGACAAGACATGGTTAGCCTACAATAGGAGAAAGACTGGAATGAGGAGGAAGTAGCTAGCTCCAACTACAAACACCTCTAAAGCTCACTAATTATCAAATGTTATATAAAATTTAATAAATGACTAATTGTGGTTTATCAGGAGTTAACAAACAAAACTGACTCTAAACAGCTTGCTCGTTTCTTTTCGTGACAGTGAGGTTACTGACTTTGGTACCTGAACCATTCTTCAGAGGTACTGGATGGACGAATTAACTGTCAAAAAAGTTACGTCAATCGCCCTAAAAACACATTTCTGTTTGATGTGGATTTATGAGATGAGAGACAACATGTTAATTACTTCACTTTAGAAGTATTTGTAGGTGTTTGTATTCACTTTATACAGAGCCAGGCTGGCCTTTTTACTTCCAGTCTTTATGCTAAGCTAGGATAACCATGTACTGTCTCCAAAACTGTCTCTAAGCTTATTGCTGCCTGGCAGTTTTAACTAGAAGACAGAGTGGTACTGATACTCTGACAAATGCTAAATTTCTTCAAACAATATCATAAGCATGTCTCTTTTCAGAAACAGTCAGCCTTTTGCTCTGGATAATCCACAGGCTTTCAACAGTTTTCATAGCTATTGATAGTCCCAGTGGCAATTGTTCATGTAGCAGTTGAGATATACTGTACATCTAAATGAACAAGCTATTACGTAAGTACATAGTATCCAAAAAAACCCCACAATTTATTTCACTAGAGCTATAAAATCAGTACGCTTTCTTTCAAAACTGTCACACACTTTCCACATTTGACAGGCTACAGCATATGCTACATGGAGAGTGAGAAGTGAAAGACTTGTTGATGAAATCTCATACTGTACCTTTCCTCTCAGGGTTTTATATTCAGGTCCTTCCAGCCATTGATACTGATGTAAAAATATAACTTTCCCCTCTCAGTGATCCCTAGACAGGCTGGCTTTTGTTTGCAATGTAAGTAGCCCACGGGTTACCCGCTTGCTCTCTATGTCTCATACACAGAGTTGCTGCTAAAGCCAGCCATTGTTCCAGGCAAAGATAATACTATCTGTCCTTGACAGGGGAGTTACAGTTGGATTGGCACCAGCTGTTTAAGCAGCCATACTTTATGGACCTGATTAGATAACAAAATTACACCCAAACTCATCTGACATTAATTATTGGACCATAAGACGTAGCTAACCTAGCGCTATGCTTTACAAGCCAGAACTATAAACAAATTGCATGGTGCCCCCCTGCAGTTAAACATATCCAGAGTTTAGGGAGACATTTAAATCTGCTGTCATAGTGTCCAGAGAATTGGTGGTTAATGTGCTGTAGAGACTTTAATAGGGGCTTCAGAAAGCCTAATCAGTATCCCAATCACAATTCCCCAAGGAAAAGAGAATGTTTTCCATTTTTGGCTATTGCTGCTAGACCACCATCTGAGATTCTTGTGCGTGTGTTTGTGTGTGTGTGTAGGATCTAGCCAATACTGTTGAGAGCTTGTGTTTCTTAGTGAACTGTGCCCATGCTGAAATGTAACACTTTTTAATTTCCTCTTAATATCATGGCTGTAGATTTTAGTCTTGTTTACATGTACAGGAAACGGATCCCATTAACTTTTGCAAAATATAATGCAATAAAATCAAATACTCACTTTGTAAATTTTATAATGGATATTTGTAAGCAGGGTTGATTTAAGACTTCAGTAACTTTTAAAGGATTATGCTGGCAATATTCTAGACTTTATTGTTATTTTATTGATATTATCTATTCTGTCTGTGAAACCTTTGCCAAAGCCAGGCATAGATTACTCCTTTGTCACCTGAGTAAATCCCATGTACACGTCCTACTGTAAATACTCACTAGCCCACTATGTGTTTTAATCCATGGCATGAAACTATATATCTTTGACCTGTTTTTAGAGATTTAGATCGTCAGTGGAAACTAATGGGCTTGGGCCCGAATGCCACATCTGGAAATCTAACCAACCAATTGTTGGTTGGATTTGTTGACGTTAACAAAAACATAAAATAAACCAGACTTATAGTTTGTCGTCTTAGATTTGCTGTGTTGTTTTGAACTTTATACTACTAACAGAAACACCCCTTCAGGTGATTACATACAGGACCTAGACATTGATAGTCCAAGCATGCAACAAATGATGAAACAAGGATGAAACCACGACCTGAGTGAAAAATCAGATGACCAACAGTCATTTCATGCATTCTGTCTAGTATGACTAACTCACAAAGGGCAACTTTAAAACCAACCAATGCACTGCCATCTGTCATAAACAGTATGCATGATAACAACGGCCCTCCTCATCTGTAAAATTATATGTGCTATCACTCTAATTATTGCCCACACATATGTTGTCACTGCCTGCAAACCCCCCATGTAGAACAGACAAAGGGCAGCAGACTGAAGCAACTGTGAGAGAGAAGGAAGATGTAGGTAGTGATAGATTTACTGAGTGAGAGCCGTGGAGTCCGAGATTTACGGCAGGTCTGCTGCCTTTAAAGCAAAGACACCTCCAGAGCCGTCCTGGCTCGTTCGTATTAAGATTAATAATGCTAGTATTTACAAGGCCCAGATCTCCCCTCAAGGAGGTAAAGAGCAGTGAAGGAGTGTGTGTGAGGAAATGGGAGTGAGAAAACATAGTGTGCCTCAGTGATTCGCCACAGCAGCTCTTTGTGATGCTGTGGTTTTAAACTTTCTTACAAGCTAAGACTACAAGTTAAGTTGGAGTTTTTCACTTATACTTAAATGTATTTAACTGCTTATATTTGGTTTGTAGTAAAATCCCAGCACTGATAAAGGGGTTATTTGTTCTTTAAATTAATAGCTTGACATTCAGGGAAATTTGCTTATTTGCTTTCTTGTTAAGGGTTCAATAAGAGGATCTATACCACTCCCACATCTGCCCAGTAAATATAAGGCTACAGCCCAACAGCAGCCATTTAGCTCAGCAAAAGTCTAGGAAAAGGTTAGCCTGGTGCTGTCAGAAAATAACAAAATCTGCTTACTAGACTACTTTGAAAGCTCGCTAATTAACATGTTATATTTTCTTTGTTTAATCTGTACAAAAAAAGTGCAAAAAACGTAAAAAGCTTTTAAGTGGGGTTATGTGTGGGACTATTCTGGTGAAGAAAAATCCCTCTCTACTATTAACTAACCCTGTTTTAACGGCCCATTTTTGACATCAAACACAACACATTAGATAAAAAACAGAGAACTCTTCTACTAGCATTGTGAACGGAGTCAATCACCAATTTTTAGAAGGTTTAACTGCATATAAAAAAAACTGCCTACAATTTATGCACTGATTTTGGTGTAAAAATGCCTTTAGTAATATGCCTTTAATTCTGTAGGAACACATTTTTAAGAGGACATGTGAAATTTAAGTACAAACTCAGAACATACAAAAAAGGTTCTATCTTCAATAAATACAGTGGTTTTATTTACACCATGTAAACACTTTAACAGCAATGATTAGAACTTTTAATATGTTAATAGTTCATATTGTGATTATAAAATTGATAGACACTATATGAAACTCTAATAAAAAAACTACATGTATATGATTAAAACAAGTGAAGGCATCAGATTCAGACACTATTTGTGCATTTCATTTTTTCACAGGCATCAAGAGAGGAATGTGAGCAGTGTAATCTTAGCTGATTTCCATTTCATGGGAAGTTTACATTTAACCTGATAAGCTGTCTGTATTTTGCTGACTTGTAAGGTTTAATGTCCTTCACAATCCACATGGTCACATTCTGTCTTACTACTGAGTTTCACTTTGAAACTTTCTTCTCTTCCTCATTCTCCAGCGGAGCACACTCACAATCACTTGGCTCTAAAAGGCTGAGATTCACCTGTACTGCAACCAGTTTTTGCACCCTGCCAGCTGAGAGAGAACCTTGCACCTTTTTTGCACCTGTATTGCACAAGCTAGACCGAAGGCGCTCGCAAGCACTTGTTGTTGGTGGGATCTGAAGTATAGCAGCAGCAACAGCGGACAGCGGCTCAGAGGAACACAGCCCTTTCCACCAGGTGGACGCGGACACGTGCTGGCATGAGCTCCATATCCCGGCTCCCTTCCATAGTCCCTGTTTGGCTGAGAATCTGGCGAAGCTGGCAAGCACTTTACCCTCATCAAGATTTAAATGGTGTGACAGCTTGGATATCACATAGTAAGCACTGTTTATCTGCTCCCCAGAGAGTGTCTGCTGTCCAACGTGCTTTGGATCCAGCATGTACGCTGCTGCGTGGATGGGCTTCACGCAAAACTCCTGACACCTGTCTAATGATGCCATGACAGCTCTCTGTTCAGCGCTATGCAGCACAGACCCAGACAGCAAAGCTCCAATGTGGTATTTTAACTGACTGAACATGTCAACAACACCCGAAAGTACAGTATCTTCTCTTTTCATGTAATCAATATAATTCCCAATCAAGTAGAGCAGGTTTCGACAGCTGCTTAACCCTTTCCAAAATGCTGTATCCTGTACTGTGGCCCTGATGGATGCTTCAACATCCAGTGCGGGGGAGGCAGCCATCTCTTGTAGACTGTTCTGACCCTCCAGGAGGCTGTTAAACATGTTAACCACACCAGTCCAGTCGGCGCTAACAGGCAGTGCCAATGTTGTCCCATTAGCTGTGTGGTTTCTTATCTTTGTAGTCTGCCAGCATTTAAAGGTCCTTGCTAATATTTTTTGCTCTTTAACATATCTCACCACCTGCTCAGCTCTGCTGCGCAGAGCCTTCACAGATGGCTGTGCAACCGTGTCATCGAAGAGCTGCTGGACGCCGCATGCTGTGCAGCCAATAGCTGATATGTGTGGGAAGGCTTCCTCTACTTGAGCCCAAGCTGCCGTCACTTCCGGGGCGTCATCAGTGACAACAGCAAAGACCTTTTGTGGACCCACTTCATTTATAATATCTTTAAGTTCCTCAGCAATAAACATGCTTGGGTGTGTCTGCTCCCCTGTCTTTGTACATTTGTAGAACAGTGGTACAGGGGTTGCAACCACATAAATGATAGTTCCAGTTTCTTTTATGTCAGAGGAGCCACTGCAGATGATGGTGACATAGTCTGCTTTCCCTATAGCATCATGAACCTCACTTTGTACTCTGTCATACTCACAGTCCAAGAGATGAGAGGACAAAGCCTCTCTGGTAGGCGGACAGTAAGCAGGCCGAAGCACGCTGAAAAATCGTTTCCAATAAATATTGTCTGTGAGAGTGAGGGGTGAGGAAGTGGCATAGACAGCTCTTGCCAGGCACTCGTCAGCATACGCCTGGCTGCGCTGATCTACTGAATCAATGAGGAACTGTCCCCCAGGAGTGGCAGATGGTAAGAACGAGAAGGAGGGAACAGGAATGGAGGCAGAGGAGCTCCCATCTGGGCCCGGTGACTGCTGTGAAACCACGGAGTACTCCTTGCATTTGTCCAAATGCATCTGCATCTTGGTAGCATTTTTTGTGTATGTTTTTGAACAGTAGTTGCAGATGAAGGTCTCCCTCCCATCTTTGATAGCCGGAGTGAAATGCTTCCAAACACCGGACTGCAAGCGTGGCATCGTCCTGTATGAGTAAAAAGAAGAAAAGTATTATATTACCTATTTATTAAATTGAATGGTGAGAGAACTCCTTGTGTGTCTAAAAATGTCTCAGCTTGAGGTGTTTTAACGACACTCGACCTAATATGATCCTAAAGGATAATTTGGGTATTTTTTAAAAATAGCCAAAATACCCTTTAATGTTTTGTTTGTATGTTATTAAGGATGCAACTACATTTTATTTTCATAATCAGATCATTTGCTGATTATGTCCTGTAAATAATGACAACATACTTCTACAACTAATACTACTTTCTAAAGCCCAAGGTGATATAATCACATTGCTTGTTCCCAAAACCAATACTGTTAAAGCCAAAAATGTTCAGTTTACTAGCAAAAAACCAAGCTGCAAGAAAGAAAAGCAGCAAATTCCCACATGTGAGAAGCTGGAAACATTTTTGCTTATAAAATTACTTTAATAATTAACTGAATCTTAAAAAAGTTGCTGCTTGTCTTTTTGTCAATCATCCAACTGATTAATCAGCTCACTGATTGGGCTTTAATTCTCTTAGCAAAATCCATTAAATTAAGGCAACTCTGAAGAGACCCTTCTCACCCAAGGTAGCAATGTGATACACCTGCTAGTAATGAGTTGACTGACAAACATCACTGGTGACAGGTCACAACATCCATTTCACTAAAAAAGGTGTAGCTGGAAGGTGTTTCCATTTTGTTTCCCTCTACTGAAAAAAAAATACATTTGACAAATCTGGACATTGACATTACACGCATTCCTGCTCTCTTTTTTGTCTTTGAGACAAATGTTTTGTCTATCGCTATCTATCTTTATAATGACTTAAATTGCTGAAAGATGGTGTTTCCCAACCTTTTGGTTTACAACTCTTAAACTAATTATGTCTACCTATGACCCCTTATCACAGGTTAGGGTTAGGTTGCTTCAGTCTACAGATACAGGCCAGTTCAAAAGTCATTACTGTCATTATTTTATTTGAATGCTTTCCAACTATTTGAAGACATAAAACTTTCTTGTAATTCTTAAAAAAAGTCTGAACAAGAAAAATAAATATCATTTTGTGTGGCACAAATATGTTGTTGTTTTAAATTTTCTGTCCAGGTAAACATCTTATAACACCTTAGATTTATCTTTGGACCCTCTTCAATGTCTCAACCCACTGATTGGGAACCAATGCCTCTGCCAACTACAAGTGTGTAACGTTATTGTACATGTTAGGCTACTGTAAGTTCCTTCAGACATGAAAATTACATTTCCAAGCAGTGCAACTTGTGTCTCATAACAAATAAACGTTCACTTGTTTGAATTTTAGGATTAAAGATCAAGATTAACTTATTTACCAACCTCTATGTATGAACAATATTCCACTTTCACAACTGTCGCAAAGCACATTTAAAGTCTACCGGGATGTGCATTTTAATCCAGCATAATTTACTGTAACATAAACAGTTAGCTGTTTTGACTAACGTTAACTCGATAGCCTGCTAACGTTACAAACGTTAGCAAAATGGTTCAAACCAAGAAAGGACAAATTGTCCCGGTAAAAAGAACTTCAATCGGGTCGCAGACTAACGTTACCTGTACACTGAACTTATCCCGTGTTACGGCGTGATTTACTAAGTACGTTTAGAAAATAAGTCATCATTTGGTGGGAGAACGCCACACACAGCATTTTTTCATACATCGTTATGATCGTTAACGTTATATATCCATGATTTGTTTTGAGCGTAGCTACTTCCTGAAACCGAATGCTTCTTCAAGTAAGGGAGCTCAGATGGATCAATAAACGTCGATCCGACTCTGGAAGTTACAGGGAAGCAAAGGAGACAAGATAGTTGAACAAATACTGTTAAATGGCAGGTGATAACACAGCTGCTTCAAAACCCGTGGAACGTGACAGGTAAAAACAATTCATCGCGAAATGAACAGTACAGTATGGTGATGGTAATTCAGGATTTGTAGTGGTGAAAAGTGCTCTGATTGCCTCCTGTAGTTTATGTGGGGTATAGGCTTCGTATTCTTTTTATTCTCACAGCGTTGTGTGTTACAAATTGTTGTATTATCCTCAGCAGTCAAACTTCCGTCACATTCTCTATCTCAACTGTATTCTCTTTGTCTCTCTCTCTCTGTGATGCATAACCTTGAATTACAGTATGGCCAGAGGTTAATGAGGTAATTAAGGAATACATTTCCTAAATGGCTTTAAATGCCTACCATTCAAAATGCTATTTTGTGTGAAATGAAAAACTGTTCTTACTTACTTTTTCTTGACATGTGAAAAGGAAACGCATACAGGTATTTGTAATTAATTATGGCTGGGTCCCATTTTTCAGTTCCAAGGCCTTGGTATTTTGCCTGATAGCTGGTGTGGTTTCCTGGAACTGAGCCATGGTTAATGTCATTAGTTCCACCTGGGCTTTTCCTGCCTTAAAATTATTTCAAATACCAGCTGTGAAAAAGGTACGTATTAAAGAATAATTCCAGGTGTTTGTACACACCTCTGTACAAATGAGAAACAAAGTGGCTAGGACTGAGCTACATAACACTGTTTTAGCCATTGCAGCCACAAGGTAACTGTAAATGACTTGCCCATGGACATTCAGCTTACACAAGTTTTTCAAGACATGCTTGTGTCTTATGATGTTAGCTATAGCAGCAGGAGAGTTGTGAATACCACTGTCTGGAGCGTGCTGGGTCTGGGAAACCATCTCATCCTCTCTACATGTTAGCTTTGCAGCAGCAACTGCTAACCCACAACTTAGCTAATGTTGGTTATATTACTCGCTGTGTGCTCTATATCATGGTATTTGTCATGTTATTGGATGAAAGTTGCATCCTCCAACTTTTAATCATTTTTTCAGTAAAGATAGAAAAATAATGAAAAATAGCCTAGATGAAGGCAATAAAAGCAGATGCATCTCTACAAGTTTTTCAACACATATAGTCTACATCCTTGTCACTATGTGCTTATTCTCCAAACTGATTCCTTGCTACTGGTGTAGGTCTGTACTTGTTTGCTGTTAATAGTCCACACTGATTTGCTTTAACGCTAAATGATAGTGATTATCTCGGGGCTCGGGGTCACATTTCAGCGCCATGTGTCTGTCATTAGTGACATTTCTGGAGTTTATACAGTGTCCAGGTTTTTGTGGAGTCGAGTGCAGCCAGAGCAAACTAACTCTATCTAATTTAAGGGGAATCTGAGCTGGTAATGTCAGGTTGTAAGACAGCACTCCTCAGAGGGAGAATATTCACACTGACACACTTCAGGGAGACAGAGAGAGAAACAGGACCTCACGAAAGCCCAGTGCTGTTATTTTCTTGTCTCTCAGCATTGGATTAAGTCGCCCAGCCCTTTTAGAGAGCATCAGTATTTGAGCCAGGGAATTAGGAGTCCAGCCAGACCACAGGGACAGTAGTTGAGAGGAAGCAGGATGATGTCATGACATGGCAGTGATGGAAGGTAATGTTGGTTTTCTGGTTAGTTGCCGGGTTTGGCTGCTGTCAGGCCTTCTCTGGTCTCATGGGAATTGTTTCACCATTTATTCAGAGGTTATACTTTTTTCATACATGACTTGATAGGAAATTCCATCTGGGACAGAAGGAAAAACACAATTGAGATGTCTTGGAATAACAGAATTTGATTTAAAGCACTGAAAAGCACATATTAAAGTATGAAAATTTTCCCCCCTCGTTTCGTTCCAGATTTAGTAGTCCCCCAAGCAAAAGTTTTCTCTCTAATCCCATTTAATGTGCAACTGTAACAAGATGACATACCAAAAGCAGTTCCATGCTGACATCTTGATTTAACTGTCACTCTTGCACACAAGTATTTCTTGTCTCAGAATACAGTAATACAATCTGACAAAACTGTAATGATGACACATAACCCTGTCTATGTGTAGGTTGTTATGGGAAATTTGGCTCAAAGATTAAAGTTATCAATTAAGGTCTAATAAATGCTTTCATGTCTTCTCTGTGAAATACCACCTCTTTCATATTGCCCTGTCAGAGTCAGGCTTAATCCCTTAGCACTAACTTTGGTCCCAAACACTGTGTGACATAAAAGCCTTTCAATTACCACGTAAAATGTACTTCTTTTACACAAAACAGCGCCACACACTTTTGACTTAGGAAGGCATTAGGCCACTCAATGGAGATGAATTAAATGGTATCATTTTATCCCGCTTTATTGGCCGATCCCTGCTTCTTGGAGATTAAAGCTAAAATTACATCATGGAACTCTGTTAGCAATTACTTGATTTATATCAGAGCGCAGCTACTTTTAAACAGACTGAAAATAGCTTTAGTGAGGTCTCTGAGAGTAGTTTGTGGGAAAACATCACTTACTGTATGTGTAGGCTGTATGCTCTGCTCTCAGACAATGACATTTGTTGTTGTGAGAGTTTTGCTTTTACCACCAGTTTCATTTGTTCTCTCTGTCGGTGGTTCTCATTTCTTAATATAAAGTGTTTCCATATTGTCATGAAGCTTGCCTTCAAACAAGTGTTTTTTTTATAGATGTTATGCACATCTGGGTGTTTGCTTTTCCTTTCTTGTAATTTTGTCAGGACACACAGAGCTCTCCTCTTGCTCTCAGCTGCTATCCTCAGTTTGTTATCTCAGAAATGCTAATACATTCATGACTGACTTCTGATTTAATCTTGCAAACACTGCTATATTCCAGTTCAGTTAAAAAGCCAAACATTGCTGTCTGCTGCAGCTGTGCAAAGGCAGGGCAGATGCATCCCACAGCCTCAGTTGGGATCCATCCATGTCAATTATAATCCACCACAACAGTTGGATGAATGGGATTTATTATTAAGGTAAGGTTAATACAGGAGTAAGCTAATTAGTGATCATTAGCCCATTCTTGAATAAATATCACACCGGTGTTCCTCCACACTTAAATCATTTCTCTCCACCACTGCCTGTTCTACCTTTACCACCCAGCAGAGGCCACTGTGTCCAAGCGCCTTCACAAGACCTTTGACATAAGTGTACACCCCTCTCTCAGACTCACCAGGGACCTCAGCTTGATGGCAGTTGGCTAAGACACTGGGCATTTGAAATTACAGAAATGCTGTAGAATTTAACGCCATGGCTCTGCAGTAAATGGCAATTTGGTGAAGCTCATAATGTTTCTATTTAAACCTGCCAGAGTGTTGATTCAAGTCCATGGTCTTTTTTGAGGCTGTAAATTGTACTGTTGTCTAAGAAATATCCCATTTAATGCCGTGTGGTCATGTTTGAATAGCACTTCTTCCTGGTTTTTAAGACAATTCCCTGCTCTTACATGATATAACTTTGCAGCTGCGACTAAAGCACCACGAGCAAATTCAGGTGATTACTACTAAAAATCACAGGTACAGCCAGCAGCGCAAGTGAGTCATGTCAAATGACCATTTAACAGTATTTGACTTTTAACAGAATCACATGGCAAGAGAAATTGCTTTTACAACGGTTGTAAATAGGTAGGAAAAGTCTCCAAATTCGTAACAACTCATGGAAAGAAAAAAAATAAAAAGGAAATGCCCCTCTAACCATAAAGGCACATGGGTAGACTTATATGATGCAAAGACACTTAGTGTGATGTTAACTTGATAATAGAGCTCTTCAAAAGTCAGTTTGGCTGAGATGGACTGGCGACCTGTCCAGGGTGTACCCCGCCTTTCGCCCAATGTCAGCTGGGATAGGCTCCAGCCCCCCTGCGACCCTGTATGCAGGATAAGCAGTTGATGATGGATGGATGGATGGAAAAGTCAGTTTGGTTCCTATATGGTTGCCCAGTTTAACTAGTATTCAGGCTAGTTGGTTTTGGTATTGATGTGGTTCTCAGGTCTGTATGTCAATATACCCTGTACCCAAAAGGATCTGCTATCAGCATCATTGGAAGTTACAGTCTTTTTAGAATGAAATTCCTTCACAATTCCTCTACCTCCGTTTAGCACTGAAACACACTGTACTAAACAGTAGGGATGAGCGAGTAGACAATTATCTTTATCTGTACCTGTTCAACCAACTAAATTAATTGTGTCCGTACTCGAAATGGGCCTGGCTTAAAGTGGATGTGGGCGTGACTAACCACAAGTTGTTAATTTAAGCTTGACATAACATTAATATTTACAGAACAGCCTCAGAATTGAGCTTCAAAGAATGTTTTTGATTACAATAGTAATATACAATTGTAATGCACAATAGGAAGTTCCTATATTTATTGTTTATTAGAAAAAACAGATATTGACTAAATTTATTCTGATGATACTCATATTTGTAAAAAGTACATTATCTGTACTGCACACTCCTTTCAGCCTAGCACTTGCTCAACCCTACTAAACACACATTTTGGAAGATACTCACTTGACTATCTCAGACTGCTGAAGCCTCATATTAACTTCAGATATATAATATATTTTTGCAGAAAACAAACACTGTGGCAGAAGTCACAGTCAGAATTTACAGGAGGAACAATTACAACAACTGATAACCTTCAAGTGTTAGCGCTTAATGCTGCCAGTTGTTGTTTTTTTTTCTCTCTGTTTGGGTCAGTTTGGGTCGGACACATTTGCTGCAAATTGAATGTTACTGTGCAGAGGCAGAAGGCAGTGCCTGGGTGGACTTAACATAATTATGTCTCTCTTTCTCTCTGTCATTGCAGTATTTTTCACTTTACTGCTTGAAGTCGCTCCAGTGAGCAAAAACAGTAATGACTCTCTGCCTGTAAACAGTAATTTGCACAGGTACAGTAGCTCACCATTCACAGAGCAGCTATAGGATGGATGTATTGACCAACAGGGGCTGAGAGGCAGTGTGTCTTATTTCCCCTCTGAACATAACTAATGTCCCATAGTGAAGCAGGTGTGTGAGGGGAGGCGGATCAGGAGTGAAAAGCATAGGTAAAGCTTAATGGATCAGAAATGGTGGCTAAGAAATCAATCTCTCTCACAGCCTCTCTCCTTCATTTCCAATCCATATTTTTGTTTTCCGTGTGAAAACGACAAGCTCCACCGCCTCAATGAGTCATAGCCATTGCTCCATTCATCCAATAAACACCCTGGAAAATATCACAACCATTTGTCTTTGAAATTATCTCGCATCCAAATGGAGTTTTACGCTTGTTTGTTTTGTACTTTTTTTTTTTCTCAAGGATGCTAAATCTTGTAACAACTTGCAAATTCTCTGAAATGGACCGACATTAATGATTAAAGCAAGTTGACAAGCAACCTGTCTTTGTAGATAAACACCAAAGCCATTGTTTACTGCAGCAGGCAGGGGCAAAACATTTGCCCGGTCCACGAGTGTAAAAGAAAAGATTGTATTCTTGAGTCCTTGAAGTTTGCAAGACCACTCCTATTTGCATTTTCTATGTTGGTAATGGGTTTGAAGCAGCAGTCTGCTTTGTTAGTCACAGTGAAGTCAGGCAGGACACAATTTGTCTAAACTGGAGAATAACATTTAAGTAACAAAGGAGCTTGAAAAGACAAGAAATATAAAATAATTTACAGGATAATTTTCCTTAAAAACTAATTACATTGCACACAGTACGGTATAGTATGAGGGTGTCCAATCACATTGAACAATGAATATGAGATTAATTGTGCCAGTACACATGAGTTAGTTAATACACATACAAGACTGTCTTATTCTTGGATGGTTTAATCTTCCCTAGATGTTTTAATCAGTGTGCAATATAGAATGTAATATAAACAAGCAATATCAAATCAAAGTAAAGTATCTGTATCAGAGAGAATTCATAAAGGCACTATAATGATGATGAAATTTGTGTGAAATCACAAAAAAAGCACTTTGCATTTCAACAGCAAATCTTATGCAGACAGCACAGACAGGTAGATTTGTTCTGTCAGTGTTTTTTGTCAGAGGGAGCCATTTGGGGTAAATCCTGTATTCTTTCTGCTGCTTCTTCAGGTGAAATATCACTTGCTTTACAAGACGCCATGACCCAAGCTCAACCCTCCATGGGGTTAGCTCGTGGAGCCTGACAGTAATACGTTGTCATAGAGATCTATACACTGACCTTAACAAATGCTATGATGCTAAAAGCATCATAGCAATCACATCTACAACCTGATCCACAAAACACAGACATAATCAAAAACAGCAAAGGCTCACGGTCACACGTTCTCTTTGGCTGCAACAGTAAAGAAAAGGATAACCAATGACTGCAACAGACACATTCTTGAAGTGTCAGGGGTTAAAAGGAGTCTTTTGGGTTGAGTGCACATGCTTCCAATTAGGTCACAAATAGGCAAGAGGAAACAGTTGATTTAGGAATATTGCTGAAGAATGACTTTAATTAGCTGAGAGACTTAGGGGCCCTGAATATGGGTACCACTGTCAGCATCAAACAAGGCCAGGCAGCATTAATCAGCAGCACCAGCGGGGACTCAACTGGGGCTGAACTCATTGGAAACAAGACAACTAGGGGTGACATTTGTTGTTTGTTGACGCTGCCCCTCTGACAAATCATGTCTGTTGAAAGAAGAATGATGAAAGTAATGCAGATGGAAGAGATAGGTATGCCTTGAAAGGAACAAAGGTTCAGCCCTGTTTGTTGCTTTTTACTCCATAGCAGAAACCATGCTATTGTCACTTCCAACTGGCACAGCTGGATTGTGACTGTTGTGACTTTCAGACCATTAATAGGCTCATCTGAAAGGCAAATACAGCAGAATTGAATGTCAATGTATTGCTCCACGCAAAGCCTCGTCTTATTAGATTTCGAAGGCTGTGATTCACTCGCTCTGAATATTTCAGCATGAGGCGCTATCGTGTTGATAATGTGAGGTAAATTAGGCTCGTCTTTTAGATTTTGTCAACCAAAACTGCATTTGTTGGCTTATTAGGATCAAAAAGTTTGGGGTCTGTTTGAAATGTTTTCCTGAAGTGTTTTCAGATGAAAACAAGATAGGATGAGGTAGAGTTTATGAAATTTATGTAATCTGTCATCAGACCTGATGCTTTTAACTACAATTTGAATGACTATTTGTTGCAGTTTCAGTGTCTTTTGCAGGGTTACACTTTTACTTTAAGGGGTAAAACTCCAGTGTCCAGTGTTGGAATGTAACTAAGAATTCACTCAAGTACTAAACATAAATGCAATTTTCAGGTAGCTGTACTTTGCCTGTCAAATTTGTCTACATAGTAGTCCAAAAAATATGCTTATTATGAACACTTTTACAATAATACATACATACCTTTACTTCCAATAAGTATCATTTTCAATGAAAGACTTTTACTTGAAATTGCAATATTGCTACTACTTAAGTGAAGGAGCTCAAAAGTTCTCCCACTGCTGCCATTTAGTGGCACTTTATACTTCTAGTCCTCTGCATTTAAGGGGGAAGTACTGAACTTCTTACTCTCCTACATCTGACAGCTGCAGATGCTAGTTACTGTACAAAATTTAAATTTGAAATACAAAGCATATTAAGAGCTATGATGCATTATGCTCCGAACTGCTGAACAGTTTATAAATTGGAATTGAAACAATCACTGTATTCAATCAGACAATTGTCAGAAAATTATTTGGCAGTTGTTTTGATACCTGATTTTTCATTTTTATTAGGCAAGAATGACAAACTCAAATGTGAAATGTGTTTGCTGAATTTCATCTTAATTACAGTAAACTGAATAATGTTGGGGCTTGGACTATTGGCGGAACAAACAAGAAATTTGGAGATGTCCCTTTGGGCGCTGCATTATTCTCATGGGCTTTTCACAAACTTACCAACAAATGGATCCATAATGAAAACAATCATAAATTGCAGCCCTGTATAATAAAAAATGATATTAAAAAAACAGTAGAAGGCTGCTTACACATAAATGCAGTGGTAATAATGATGATTTATATAACAGTCAAATATATGAATACTTCTTACTACACTGCCTTTGCAACATAAAGCTAAGATTTCCCTGTCTCAAACATCCAATCTGTCAGCCACATATAAAGCGCTTCTCTGATTTCAGTCTCTTCCTCCTGCAGGTGTAATACTAATCATCATCATTTTATCAGTTCAGTTTTAGTATGTATTACGGTGGCAGGTCCCCCGAGAAGTCCTTTGCTTTCAAACAAGCCAACTGAAACTAAGTTTCCATGCATTTATATTCAGGCACTGACTTAACCAGCTAGAGAACTACCTAAGATGACTTAGCAATTATATAGCAATTACCCAGCTGAGTCAATGAGCCAGTTCAAGAAGCAGCGCGTTAATACCATTATGGGGCTTTGACAGCTTCTTTTAATTGATTGATGCACAGTAACCAACTAGTGATTGTCATGCTGTGTGCTCATATGAATCATCTCAAATGTTGTGGTGGGGGGTGCTTTCAGCCTCACATCACACTCCAGAGAGCATGAGCACTTTGCATGAAAATTGTGTAACATGTATGGGAGGGTGATAATGAATCTGCAAATGTCAGAATATTATCATCTTGATTGTTTGTGTCTGTGTGTATTCATGTAGGTGTGTGTTTGTGAATATGCAGGTCCATTATAACAACAGAGGTTCCTCTCGGAACATTTTGTCTCTTCACTTGACTTCACACACTATTTTATTTAAAAACCTATTTTATAAAAACCTGCAATTTTCTTTGCATTCCTTAAATAGCTTTTGTCTCAGAGGACTGGGTTCTGTGAGCTGAGAGGGAATGATTACTGAAGCTTACCAAGCACAGTTCAAATTGATAATTACATACATAAAACAGGTATGGCATGAACAAATGGATATGGTTTTAATCAATCCCCTCTTGCTGATGATGAGCATGTAATCTCATTTGCGGAGGAATAGATCATGATAAAAAACAAGCACTCCCCTCCAAATGTTATAAAGTCTGACAAAAGGTCACAAGCCCATTTCGAACCCCCAGAGGTGGTGTTGTTTTAGCCCAGTCATCAGGAGCCCCTACAGCTGATGGTTCAGCTCAAGTGCATACGTTCAAGCGGGTCAAAGTATCAGGTGATACTGTGTCATGCTGTTGTTAAAGGAATAGTTTGATATGTTGGGAAACACACTTACTCACTTTCTGGAGAGTTAGATGAGAAGATTTACACCACTTTTGTCTGGCAACTAAATATGAAGGCACAGCCAGCAGACAGATAGCTAAACTTGCCATAAAGGCTAGAAACAGCTAGCCTGGCTCTGACTGAAGAAAGCAAAATCCACCTACCAGCTCCTCTAAAGCTCACTGGCTTTGATTATTGTTTAATGCATACAAAAATATGTTGTGTAATGACGACAAGTTGTGGTAGAGAGGTTACTGTGCCGCGCTATTTCTTGGCCAGGAGCAGTGACTTCCTGGAGTCTTCTTGTTACCTTGAGGTTGCCAGGCAACAACTAGAGACTCCACTACATTTTTGGCTTAAACAAACATGTTATAACATGTCGATTAAGTAAGTCTTAGAGGCACTGGTAGGCAGATTTAGTTATTTTTGGAAATAACTAGGCTAGCTGTTTCCCTGTTTCCAGTCTTTACGCCAAGCTAAGCCAACCTAAGTATAAACCCACTCATAGCAACAGATATACTGTGTTGTGTTTGTAGATGGCTCCTAAAACCATAAAGCAAGAAGTATAATAAATACTTAAAACCCAAACCTCAAAGCCCATCAGGAGACAGTTAGACGCAGTGGCATACAGTTAGACACCATATCTCCTCCATTCATGTGCACTTTGTCCTACATATTTGTATATTTCTCAGAAGAAGCGGCTCCTCTGCCCTCAACTGCTTCCAGATGTGGAATGCCAGAGATAATCTGTCTTTTTGTATCTCAGTGAGAGCAGGGTGTCTTGCAGGAGCTGAAGGTCCCAAGTTGTAGACATCCTAGACACGCTCATGGTAAGAAGTCGAAATGCTCATATGGGCAGACACAAACACACTCACACAAACACTAGGCCCAAAACCTGAACCCAGGGCAATAAGTTAAAACTATCAGCTAACTATGACTTTTTAAAAAGGTTTTACAAGTTCTTGGCATAAGCTGTAGTAGTTAAGGTTACAATTAAGGTTTACCAAGAAAACCATAAATCAATACAATATTCATTATCAAGTGAAATAGATTCTAACACACACCAAATACAAATGACTTTCTAATGTTTTAATAGATCAATCGATATCTCTATCTCAGTGTCTAGAGATAGATATAGGAATAACACTGTCAAGATGGCACGTACTGTAAGTATTCCTTTTGTTGCTGTTTAGTACTTTGATTACTGTTTATTATCCCAGATTTTAGCTTTTGTAGTGGTCTTTGGCTGATAATTAACAGATGCTTAGGGGGAGACAGAACAGATAGGCAACACAGGAAGATGTGAAAACTGGAAGAAAAATGTGAGAACATGGCCTATTTAATGTGCATCATGAACAACATACACACACACAACAAACATGTCTGTGTAAGCAATCTCATAAGCAGACCTCTACATTGCATAGCGACGGACAGGAGTCATTTCTGGACGTTTATTAAAGGCTGCTGACATTGGTTTTGTTTTGACTTTGAGGGGAAATATTCAGTATAGCATTTCATTACAGTTGGGCTCCAGGACCTTTAGCGGGCAGGTCTCCCATAGCTAACATAAACAACCAATCTTGTAAGCTGGGTGCCAGGCAACACAGCAACCCAAAATGTATATGGCAACAAAACAGTGCAGAGACAGGGCACTCGGGCAACTCATCATCCAATCAGAGTAAAGGTTTCCAGACTGGAAAATGTGTCCGAAACAATTATTATAGTTTAGAGGGGAAAGCAATTTAGCAGCAAACCGAACAAGAACTTAAGAATAAAAGCTCCTTCACAAACATAAGCGAGTTGATTGATGTCATTACTGTACATCTGGGTATTTTTCTGGCTGCAAAAACAAAAGATTGGCTTTGTCTGAAAGACTATTAATGTTCAAATTTCCCTGGCATCAGAGCAGTCATTACAATGTTTGGCCGCAGCTCGCCTTTATGGATGAATTTTAGAGCAGGATTCACATCCATAGAGGGGAATACCAGTCATCCAGAATGAGCTGAGCTAGAACCCATCCTTTAAAACAGACAGACAGGCCTGAAAATACATCCTCTTCTCCAACCAACCTTTTGCCTTTTTTTGGGTGAAGCTCCATGGGACGTTGAAGTATGTTATTATTGAAGGGTTCTCTTGTGGTAGAGGAGGCAACGTGTCAATAAGACACCAGATTGCAGATCATAAAGCATAACAAGCTCACATTTCTCAAAACAGTCTGCTTCTGCTTTAGGGAAAATGGCAGCCTTTTGAGAGAGAACAGAGGGGGAGAAAAATTATTCTGTTGGATGTTGGATTCCAGACATGGTAGCTCATTGTTGTCTCTGCAGAAAGCATAGCAAGACTTGGGGCCCCCTTACACAGTCACCTCGAAGAATTCAAAAAGTCAAATGCCAAATACTCTGTGGGAAACTGTCCAGAACTATAGCAGTCTGACTTACTGTAAAACTTTTTCTGGTTTTGAAGTTACAGGGTATCAGGGTATTTTTTTTATGTCAATTGACTGTCCGCTAAAACTAACATCCTTTTAGTTACAGTTTCTATGCCAGTAAAGCTTTCTATTCTCACATGGCACATACAATTTTCAGTGGTTCAATTGTTGCACATTTAACTTTCAGGGTTGGGGAGTAACAGATTCATGTAACGTAATGTAGCGTTACGTAATCAGGATACAAAAAAGTAACTGTAACTTCTGTTATAGTACAGAAAAATACATTTACAGGTTACATTTTGTAAAAACAAGGATTACACATAGGGATTACTTTAAGCACAAAGTTTCCATGAAACAGAAAATGTAGTGCTATTTGCCTTAGTATATAAAAAACACATATACAGTCTATGATATATGTACGTGTTTCTGTAAAAAACACTAAACTAGGGAGGGCCATGTTGCATTCATTGATTACCGTTTACAGTCACCAGTAGTGCCGAATGTGTGTTTACGCCCCCACCTCATCATGCAGACTCTTTGCAGATTGGTTTAGTTCTTAGTGAGTGAACACAGCAGCTGGACCGGAACCGAGCACAGCCTCCGAGACCAACAGAGGCCAGTTTGACCACTAGCAATTCAGTACTGAGGTGGTTTTCTTGCCAGGTTTGGTTCTTGGCACCCCGGGCTTGAGTAAGCTAATAGAACCGCTAGCAGCATGGCTAACCGACCGAGCTAACTTACGTTTAGCCACAGAAACAGGCAGATAGGCTACAGTTAGTGGTTTAGCAAAAAGTAAAGCTATCTATCAGAAAGCTCTGTGTAAATCATCTCAGTAATGGATTCCCTGCTTGTCTTTGAGGCTGTGTTCGGTCCTGTTCATGCTGTGTTCAGTGGGAAGCTGCTGAGTGAGGTTTCATTGCCTGCTTGCCCTGCTGCGGTTCCCAATCAGATGCCGCACCCCGCAATCACTCCTCCTAGGCAGAGCATCTGGGGGACATCAGAGAGAAAACTAGAATATATTTTCTCCATATTTCTAATATTTCTCCATCAAATATAACCCAGTTTCATCAAATCAGTGAAAAAATATTTGTTTTTGTACAATAATCAGTGGGGCCTGGTCCCAGAAACACTATGCATGAGCAGTATTATACTGAGAAATCTTAAGTTCAGAATGAGTCATCAACATTTTAAAATGCTTTTTCAAATCACAAACTCTTAAATATCATCAAGAATACCTACATAACATTTTTTTTGTCATTGATGGGAGAGATAACTGCCATAGAGGTGACATAGTGCAAAGTATATTATATTAAAAACATTTAAACATGGATTTAAGATATACACTGAGCAGAAAACGTATCATTGATACCAAAAAAGTAACTAACTAAAAATCAGGTTACATTACTTTTATTTTGGGGTACTTGGATTATGTTACTGACTACATTTTTTAACAATAATTTGTAATTGCACCGGATTACATATTTAAAATAATCCTCCCAACCCAATTTTTGACTCAGAGGGTCCTTGATTTTAAACATTTAAATGTGCTGTAGAATGGAAAACTGTATTTACCTTGGCATAGTTAAATAATAAGAGTTAAGTATATGGAACTCACATACCTTAATCACCATTTCCTCCTTCATATGATAATCTTGCGCATGTAAAAGACACTGGAAAAATGGGCCAATGCCATCAAATGCTACATATGACGTAACATCTGGGCTCATAAATATTCAGACCCATAAAACTTACATATAACAGCACATGTTCCAGAGAAGTTGTCATACAAGCTAATTGAGCTAGAGCTGGAGTTTGTTCAGTATGTCACATAGAAAGTGCTTTTACGTGTATGTAAAGGTAAAAAAAATTCTAGTTTTCCATCTGATGTCCTCTGGCTGCTCTGCCTCAACTCTTTATGAAGTTTCCTGACAGAAAGATAGTTTTACTTGTGACTAATGCTAGTGTTGTAGTATTCGAGACCACTTTTTGATGGTCTTGGTCTGACTCATTTGCTTGGTCATTTGCACTCAGTCTTGTCTCGGTCTCGGACATTTAGGACTCTGGATTTTGTTTCAGGCAAGACCATAACTTTGGGAATATCGAGAAATTGCTTTTGCGCTGTCTGATTTGTTAACATCCGAACTTTGACTGGAAGTAAAACATATTGCTTCAAATGCAACCAATAACCCTAATTAATGACTGTCACCCCTCCCTGCGATGCTTACGTTGATTTCAGCTCTTAGTGTTTGTATGTTGGTGTTTTAATGGTAATGTGGATCTTTAAGATCAATTTGTGAAGTACCTATGATCTTGTTCCACATTTTATTGCGTGCCATGCAATGCAGGGAACTGGTCTTAGTCTTGACTCGGTCTTGCCCTTCCTCGGTCTTTGTCTGGTCTAAGCCCCTAAAAGTCTTGGTCTTGTCTCGGTCTCGATAAACTCAGGTCTTGGTCTTGACTTGGTCTCGGTTTGGCCGGTCTTTACTACAACAGTAGCTAATGCTACAGTAACCACTAACTGTTGCTAACAGTAGCTCCTGTTATTGGCTGGCTCTGAACCAGTGGTCCAAAGCTTCTGTAATGTAAAGGTGTGAAAGGAAATCCCGAGTTTTGGACGGCTTGATTACATGCAAAGTCAATGCAAAGACGCAAACTCGCTACGCGCAGCGTGAATGAGGCATTTGTTGCAAAATTCGAGTTCAAATTTTTTAACTTTGGTGAGAAATTTGTTTGATGCGATGTTGCGAAAGCCTATTAGCGGGGATATTGTCCAAACGTCACCGGCAGGTTCGGAGCGTTGTATGGAGAGGAGAGAGGCCAGGCGAGTGGTGTAATGACTGGGAGCTGCTAAAGAACAGGGAAGTGTACGGGGAGCAGTGCTGCAGCTTTCGGACAAATAAACACCCCTAGTGGGTCTGGATTCTGCTCTGACAACTACGCCGTTTACCTGCGGGAGGAGGTCACAGTTTTAGTAAATTAGCTTTTTACTTTAGTTTTGGAATTACAACTTGATTTATCTTCACTCGCGCTTTCTTGGCACCTAGCTTCCATGCACATCCGGGTCCACTGTTGTTGTTAGTGTCGGATGGCACCAGAGTTTTGCTACTACTACTTCATATATAAAAACCAGACAAAGCTGGACATTGCTTGGAGAAAAGAAAGCCAGGTATTTGAACCACCTGGTGAGTTTAGAAAATGTGTGTCTGTAACTTTATTCCAGCTATCGTACTTTACTGTGAACAGGTTAGCATAGCATAGCCCAGATTGATGAGAACTCCATTCAGAAAACAAGCAATTTAAAAATTGTCGTCCTGCTGACTTGCTGACAGACCTGACAAAGCATGAATTCATATGTCTAACAAAACAGCATATTATTGTAGTTATTTTCATCAGTTTGATCTGTTTATTGCAATTAAATCACAGCAAAGGGTTTACTTTGGGTTCATATAGCGGTACTATCAGGCTGTGTTTATTCGTTTAAAACGCATTGTGTGTGAACACTCAAAATGCCCAGCGTTCAAACTCATGTGAGTAAAGTGAGGTGAATATTAAATCCGGTTTCAGTGTGAACACACCTTTGGAGGTGTAAACATCAACACATCCAAGGAGCACCAAGCTACCAGTCCCGGCAGAATCAGCAATAGGACGGCTAGCTACACAGCTACCTGAGTAGTTAGCAGCTGCTGCTGTTAGCAGTTGAGAGTGACTAACTGTAACAGCAACACTCCTTCACAGCATAAGTTGCCAGACTTACTGATCTAGAGTTGATCTGATCTCGGTCTCTAAAGCGGAAAACCCAGAGTTTCCCTCATCTCAGGCTTAATATACTCCAAGTTTTCACTAATCTTGCTTTCTGAAACAGAGCCCTGGAATCCACAGGGAATGGCTCTATAGCATTATGTCTGTGACCCGGTTTGTTCCGTCATCTACCCCACAGGGAGTGTTTCAGAAGCGGAGCGTTTTACCTGTCTGAATTGGTTGACTTGATGGATTTTGTTGATTTGGTAATTTTTCCTTGATTTTTGTGCTTATACCATGAGTAAGTAGGCTACATAGTTAAATCTTTTTTTTGTCTGTTTTAATTGTGTTTATTGTTGAAATGCAATCTGGAGTCTACACAGGGTGTTTTAT
Source organism: Lepomis gibbosus (assembly GCA_029875015.1). Classification (NCBI taxonomy): domain Eukaryota; kingdom Metazoa; phylum Chordata; class Actinopteri; order Centrarchiformes; family Centrarchidae; genus Lepomis; species Lepomis gibbosus. Next base: position 7,435 of record JAPMOB010250680.1, on the reverse strand, counting down.
TTTGAAAATGGACCAGGTTGTCTATGCGGTGTCTGTGTCTGAAGTCCTGCCCGATTCGATCTGCTATATGCAGCTTGACACGCTTCCATCAAAAATAGACGCATATTCTCTGAGCCGTGCCTCCTTCCAGTTGCTAAGATATGATTTGACAATTGCTGTTTGGGGGAAAGGTTTAGCAGATGGTAAATTGACTGTCTTCTTTCTCTTCTTTCCTCAATATTCTCGTTCTGTTCTTGTCAGTATTCTCTATCCTGTCACACCGTTTCCATCGAATCTCACCTTACCTCCATTCTACCTCTCTGAGAACCCTTAGCCTAAATCAGCCCTGTATTCATATCATTTTCCTTTTTTCTTGCTCTTTCCTTATGTCTTACTTCCTCAACATGTTTGTCATGCCCCCAATCGTGTCTTGTCTGTTCTCATCTGATCGCCTACTCTCTCTTCCCTCACCTCCTTCTTCTCCTCTCACAGAGATGTGAGGAGCGCTGCCCTGGGTTTTGGCCTTGGAACAAGTGGTTGCCTTGTGGGGCTCTGTTTGCTTTGCGAGGTGTTTTCTCACATAGCAGCGTTTCATGGCCTTGCCTGGCAGATCACACCTCTGTGTGTATGGCTGTGTGTTTGGGAATACTCGGTACAAAGTATTCCGATCTTAAATTCATCTATAGTGTGTACGCATTCTTAGCTAGATTTAAGCACGCATCTGTGTGTGAGTTTTCTTACTTTCTTACTTAGCATGCGTGTATAAGCATATGTTTACAGTACTGAGTTGTGTATGTTGAGAAATGAGTTACCCCCGTATAGTGAGTACCTAAAGCCTTACTCACCGGGTAACTAATGAACCAAGGCATGCCTGCTTTCCTGTTTACTTAATCAACAAACATTTCAGGGAAATCAGCAGCTCTTTAGAAGGCTGTTTTAGAAAGACTAAGAGGAAAAACACCATCTACCTAAAGTGCTCTCAAATGGAAACCGGGAGAAAATGTACAGTGATTATATCTCATGGTCTCAAAAATGGGCTTTTGTGCTAAATACAGATTTAAAATTTTTCTTTGCCAGTGAAAATGAGTATAGCTAATACTAAAACATTTTAATACAAGTGAGAAAGGTGTCAAACTGCTGGTCATCATTCCACATCTTGATATTGATATGAACATCAATTATATAAAGTAGCAAAAATATGAGCAATTTGGTATGAAAGCACATCTTAGAAGAATTGTCTGACTAGAGTTAACATTAAGAGTTTTCTACCTGTTCAAACAAAAATATGTTCTTTCCACATGCACGGTTGAAGCTGGGCACCAGATGGCTGCCAGAAATGTTCTGTACATGGAAAACTCACATATTGTTCCAGGACAGTCTTGTTTTGTTAACGGCCCTTTATGGTTTTCCTTATCTGAATCAAGGGTCTAACGATAGAGGGTGTCGTATGCTGTACAGATTGTTAAGCTTCTTGAGGCAAATTTATGATTTGTGGCATTGGGCTATATAAAATGGATAGTACACTTACATTCACAACTAGGATGCAGGTTGAACACAGACTTGCTGTTGTTGATCACTGAGCAGCTCAACAAGAACCAATGGGGACTGAGTGCCTTGCTATGTGCGAGTAGACGTGTTTAGGTATTCTCATTTTTACATATACCCTGGGCTTCATTTGTAACTCTTGAAGCTGTAAAAATCCATCAAAAGGGTCACTGATTACAATTTTACACGGTGGACTCATGAATAATGGATTTGCTGCAGTATGTTAGGATTGATAAACACATTAAAACATTTTAGTCTCAGTCAATTTAGACACCAGTAATATTTTTTACAGCAAATTATACAACATATTTTGTCCAATAGAATTTTTTCATTACACATTTGTTCATAGCCAGCTAAAATATTGATTTTTGTCCCTTTGCCAAGCTCTGTCCATGCTGAAGGTCATGCTGCCTATTGATTTAACCTCAAAATATTGCCACGGGGTATTGACCAGTGACTTGGAGAAAGACATTTATATACTCTGCAAATTTAAAATGCTCCATTTTACTGTAAACCACAGACCTCACCTTAGCAATGGAACTCTGGTAGAAAAGTTTCAATTTTAAGAAAATACAAATTTGGTGAATAATAGAATTAGAAATTATGAGTTAACATACATGTATATGTGTATATATTTTATGAGACAGCTGCCACATGAGCCATTAAAAGCCACTGCAAAGGCTCAGCCTGCCACAGTCATTTTTAATCGGTTTAGATTAAACCTACCCGAGACCCTAAGTGAGATAGCTCTTGTTAACAAACATATATTGAGTACATGTGTCCGTGTGGAAAAAGAATAACACATTACATCAGTCACTAATCATTACATAGAGCCAGTGAGGTTCCTCTGGCAAATAGCATTCCTGTATTATGTGTGTTTATCACATCTGCCCACTCAAAAGGCCTGGCCTCTCCTGAGGTGACTCAACTCAATCTCAGGACATTTATCAACAAATTATTTAACTATTAATTAACTGATTGTTTAGTTATTTACCTTTTTAGTGTCAAAATAATCTGCATTAACTAGGCCCAAAGATGACATTATTTCCTAAATTAAACTGTTTTTAATTTTATTTTATTGTAATATTTTGCATTGGAGAGTTCAAATCATGGCCATTCACTCCTGCACCCAAAGCAGATACGCCCCTCAGACATTCTCACAACCACCCCTCTGATATTATCACTGTAGCCATACAGGACATGGAGAAAGCTTGAAAACACAGACAAACTCTTATGCAACTTGAATCCCCTTCACCCTGCCATCATAACCTCCCTCTCTCCTCCTCCATACCAACAGAAAATGACTGGTTAGAAACACACAAAGAGGAATTTCAGCACCGTGGCCAAAAATCATTGAGTAAAGCAGAGATCACATTGCATGTAGACGTAGTTTTTGAGCTGACACTGATACTGGCCTCAAGCTGACTGCAAGGTTTCACAGGATTTAAGTTCTTATGCAACAGGGAGTACAGAAAACATAGACTCTGAGTAGGAGTTGCCTTCCCAATGAAGTCAGTGTACCCATAGCGCTGTTATTCATATTGATTACAGGAAACAAAAACTGCAAAATACATCATATTTAAACTCGTATTTGTTGAGATTACTCATTTTACACTTCGGATTCAAATACCCTGCCCTTTGCGACAAACTCATTGCACTTTAGCTGAAAGTAACAAAATACAGAAATGACCGTAAACCACCCATCATTCGCTGAAAAAATAATATACAGTTATCTTACATAGTGATGTTACTTTCCAAGGTTTCCCATGGACTCAGGACCATCTAAAAGGAAAATTCAGGCCGGGTGTCACAGCACGGGGCGAGAAGCAGACATGGGAGCATATAGCACAAACTATTAACAGTTCATTCCCCCTGCTTGTGCGCACCAGGGAAGCCTGCTATATTCATAAATGCAGTTTTTTGAGCCTGCAAGGTGGGAATGTCCAGTGGAAATGAAATAACCTGCGACACAATAAGAGGTTCTGAAAGTGCTGTAATTGTTTGTGTGATCACTCTGCTTACAGAAGATTGTGACAGACCCAAATCATTACTGCATCGTTGCATTTTCCCAGTTGCCAAATATCGTAATGTAGTCATTACTTTCATTTCTGGCGCTATGGCATTCCTGCGCTGTGTCGGACATGTTAGCGTGTCTCTAATAAGATCAGTCACAAACATGATCTAATCTATAGCGTCTGATTAACTCACTGTCATCCATTGTCTGCAACACATTTCTTCTCCCTCTTCGTCTTTCTGCCATTTTTTCCTCTACTAAAGAAACTCTTAAACCTGTGAAAGCCCTCGTCTGTGCTCCTAACAATTTTGACCTTAAGACCTCTTTCAAGGGTTAAAATGTTTTCTGAATTACTTTTTTCTGTACTAGAATTTTTTCTTTTAATTTTAAGAGTAAACGCCCACATTTCTAAGAATTTTCTTAGAATTTTGTCACTAAGAGTTACTCTTTGCATTAAGATTTTTTATGAATGCAGGCCCTGAAGTATGTTAAGTAGGTTTATTTGCTTAATTTTTTCATTTAGTTTCTTTCTAATTTTACCAACTTTAGGTTTTCGTGTAGTTGTTTCAAGTGGAGAGGGGACATAGACATCTTTACAGCTACATCTCCATGCAGTCCTCTGATTCTGGCTCTGCACCAATCACTGACAACCTACAGGTTCATACAGCACAAGTTCCCATTTTAGAAACTCTTGCCCACACATTTTCCTTTGCCCTTTTTTCTCACAACCTGCACCTCTGTTTTCTGTCTCACACTCTTTCTGTCTGTCAGCTCTCTCTCTCTTTTCAAAAACATATTTATACACAGGACTTTTCCTGTACTCAGCTCCACTTCCCAGCAGAGTGATGCAGCTTTGCTTTTATGAGATACCAGAGTTGGGCTTGCGGCAGGATGACTGACTGGCTTGTAGAGAGGACAGAGGAACCATTTTGTGCCTCGCGCCTCACTGAATCCCTTTTTAAAATATTAATTCATAAACTCCTGGAGCCTTTTACTCCACATCAAACACTAGACCCATAGGAAAAGCACAAATCTAAATATTTATGCGCTAAACATACTCTGATATATTCATTGTGTTTTTAGGGAAATGATTTGGACCAAAAGTGAGTCAACAGCATTTGAATTTGGGAAAATATGCAAAAGCTGTTAAAACTGCTTACTCATTTTGCAGAGCAGCTGTGTTTATCTCTGTGAAGTAGTCCAAAACAATGACGTTTTCTTTATTATACTTTTTTCAAGATGAAATAGCAATAGATTTTACAAGTGCATATCAAGAAATGAAGCATTACAAACTGTTTGGGTGAAGTTTAACGGATGACACATCATCATGTCTCTCATCCGGATTGGGATATAAATCGACTGATTTATAAAGTTCTTTCTAAATTCTTCTTTCAACGTAGTGGTTTACTAAAATGGGTTGCACCATTAAAACCTATGAATTGTCTTAGCTGGTAAAGACCCAGTAAGTATTTGTTAGTGCTGTCTAATCAAATTAATCAATCAATATAAACAGGATGTTTTCACAAATATATTGTAACTTCACACCAAAGGAAAGATTAAACTACTAATCCTTTGTAAATGTAATTAAAATACGTGTGTTTCTAAGTTGGTAGTATTCATGCAGATTAGAATGAGTGGAAAATATCAGGTAACCCTTCTGGCATTGTTAGGCAAGCGTTTTGTAAAGCGTGTTTGTCCGTCTTTGTGAAGTGTTGTTTAAAATCTTTCCACTTTACATCAATTTAAAACAGAATTTTACCAAGTGACATGGCAGATGTACTGCTTTTACTCCTCCCTCTTAATGGGTCACATATTAGTAAGCTCACAAAATTTGTGTCAGTTGGTTCTGTTAACTAAGTAACCAGTTTTGTTGAATCAGAGTTCATTATCCCTGTTGGTGGGGTTCGTAGGTAGATGTGAATGCAGTAATCGCCCTCGGCTGTGCACCAAAAGCGGACCAAACAAGGGTACTGAGACCTCCTTAAAGAGTGCTAGGTCTCATTCCTCTTAAACAAACTCTAGAGTGGTTCAGCTATGAATTGTGTTCCGACCTCGACCAGCTGCTGGAACCACCAACTGCTGGAGGAACTGCACATTTTTTGGCTAATACAGCTCCCATAGTCAGCTGCACTTATGGGATGAAGACTAGTGTTTATTGACAGTTTGCACTTTAGCGACATAAACATGTTGTCTGCTAGCTTTTCCTCCTCTCTTTCGTTTACTTCATTGGAATTTTCCCACATTTCATTTCTGACCAATCAAAGAGCAGTTTAGAAAATACGTTCAAAGACAAATCTGGCCAACGAGGGATGTGAATCACTTACTTCATTCTCTTAAGCGCTACGAGATAAGTGTTGTTGTGAATTGTTGCTACATATAAAAAAAATGAATTGAATTGAATTGAATGTTGTCACGTGACTTGTGTTTCTGCATTTTGGTTTGTTTCACCAACTCATTAACTGATTCGGACCAGACCAAACAGTGTGACGTGAAAAGGAACCAAAACGGCTGAAAGATTCTACAATTGATCTAACCAAATAAACCAAACTTACAATTGGTAAAGCACCCTAAATCTGGATCTGGAGTGCAACTGGCTCCACGTATTTAACATTAGTGCCTAAATTGACATGTGTCATGCAAATTCCCTTTCAAGCATGCATTGAAGTGGTTTGTTGAGTGTGCAGCCATTTTAGTGTGTAGTAAACAAGTGTAACTGGATGAGAATAAACATAAACACCCTGCGACACAGAAAACACATAACTGCTTTATTTCATCTTTTTTTATCTTTTTCCAAAGGACTCCTCTTTACAGAAGCTTCTCTGACATCTCAAATGTCACCCAAACTAACTCCGTACTGACTTAATGCTCAGCTGTATAGAGTGCCTGGGCGGCAGAAGGATCTCTTTACAGACAATATTACGCTTTCTGTACTGTATGTCACAACTAATAGACCCCAGCTTGACAGATATATGGGTATGAGAGCAGGCCTGACACAAAGAAAAGAAAGGAGGAAATGGAGAGGAAATCAGTAGTGATTTGTGATTAAAGCGAGACCCGAGATGAAAGGGAGAAATGCATGAGTGTGGGAGGGGAGCACAGTAGTGGGGGCAGTGAACCTGACAGGTCAGTCATGGCTGTCATTGTATTGCCATCCAATGAAACAATCATCCAAACGTCTTTTTCCTCAGTTTTAAGCAATTAAAGGTAGTTCTGCAACAGCTTGTGTATCTAAAAAAGTTTTAAATTGCCTGCTTGTGTGATTCAAACTTATTTCGAAGTAAATGTTACACTTTGTCATCATTAATGAGAGGAGAAAATCGTGGAGGTGGTAAAAAAAAAAGTGGGATGCAGCCTCTGTAAAATCTTTGTTTCCCTATTTTTTTCACACTTCCATGTTCCTGAAAGCACCTTGGCCTATTTTTTATCCACGGCGTCAACACAGTTTGTCACGGCAGGGGCACCAAACATGCCGGCTGCCAAAACATCCCATTCTGGATGGGGTGTTACATGGCTTGCCCCACCCCTTCCTCCTTCCTCCTCCTCCTCCCTCCTGCAGACACCATAAATCACCCTATGTCTCTTAGAGGTTGACCTGCTGTTGAACCACTTGCTTTTCAAAAAGTCATTTAAATAGCTAAAGCAGGGGCCACACACACACACACACACACATTTCTGTGAGGTCAGACGTTTAATATTTAATAACCTTTCTACTGTACTGCAACAGCAGTGACTTGATGAAAAAGTAGGTTAACTTAGAATTGAAAATACTCATACACATGTTTGTCAACTGGCTCCTGTTTGGTCAAAGGCATTTGGTTCATGTTTCAATAAAAAAGTAATTTGCTATGCTTGATAACAGAAATGGTATCTCTTTAACAGCTATATATATATATATAT
>JAPMOB010250678.1:0-21144 GCA_029875015.1 Lepomis gibbosus | reverse complement strand
TATTTATTTTTGGTCGACTAATCATTGCGCAGGGCAGGACTTTGGTCGACTAAGGATTTCTTTGGTTGACTACAGCCCTACAGTGAAGTCTCAAATAATTGCTATCATGTTAGTGTAAAGGCTGCTGCAGCACAAAGGTAAATGCATAAGTGTTGTTCTGTTTTCATAAAAAGAAAAGGCAAACAATATCAATTCAACGTCAGTGAAGAAGAAACATATATAACATTATGATTACACATTTAATAATCGATTTTTGTCTACTATATTAGTTTTTACTATTAGTTGTAGCACCCCTGCTATTCATCAGTCTCTGTATCCTAAACTGTACATTACCAGCTAAATAAGGTGTCCCACAAGGATCGGTTCTGGGTCATCTGCTTTTTATTAAATTTACTCTGTCCTGTGCTTTTTTCCAAAGCACCAAATATGGAGGACAAAAGCGGGAAAGAGCAGTCTGCCTTACTACGGCTCTCGCCCTGGATCTCCAGTCTAACCTTAAGATTGAAATAACAATTTCTATAGCTGCATTCAAAAAAAGAATATCGGCAGGACATACACTTGTTTTTTAAAAAAAAAGTTTTTTCCCCAATTGTACTTAAATATCCACATTTGGTCTCTTCATTTACTTTCATTTATCTATTTCTAACTCACTGTATTTTGCCTATGTAATTGTGTTAATTCACATCACTGTATTTTAATTTTGTATTGTGTAGTGTACTACATTTCAACTTACGGTTGAAAATTTGTATTTGTGATATACAGGACTGTCTTGTAAAACAGACTGTCTCCACGGGACTTTGCTGCTAAAATACTGAGACAAAACTGAAGCTTATTGTTGACCCTTTTGTCTCTGCTGTGCTCACCTGCCGTTCACTGGTCCAATTGCATGCCAGCTGACACGCATGTTGCCGTTTCTCGCTACAATGGTGACAAGACACACCATTTCTCTTTTTCAGACACTTTTACAACTAATTTGACAGCTGCCGGATTTTAAATGAACAGGATGTGTTGGTTGGAGATTGTGTAAAAGTGTTATCATGTGCAGTGGGCGAATTCTGCAGACACACAACGCTTACAGCAGCAGAATCTGTTAAGAGTTTTCACAATCAGAGCTTCAGTTTACAAGCTGTTGGCAGACATCCAAAGCAAAGGTAAAAGTTAGCTCACCCTGCGTTCACTATAAGGTAATTTTCTTCTATCAAGTTTCTCTCAGCACTCTTATAAAAAACAAAATACACCCAGAACTCAGGCAGGCTGAAAAATCACTGTCTTCTGCTGTGTTGTCATTGACCCAAACAAACCCATGCTGCATCTGGGAGCAGCCGCTAACTGTGGCATGCTAATCAAACAGTTTTGATAATTAAAATTTGTAGGTATGACTAACCGTCGGGAATTTTACCATGCTCTATCATTAAACCAGTAACCGCTTCATCTCTATTAGACAAAAACAGTTTTGAGTGGAGTTGGACTTAAAGAGAGAGATGATGATCTGAGTATCAGTGTGTGTGTGTGTGTGCGCTGCGTACCAGCCAGTCGGTGTGGGATAGAGTTGGAGTGTTGGCTCAGGTAGTTTTTGTTGAAGCTCTGAGGGTTGCTCTCCCCAAACAGCCTGGAGATCTCCTGCTTCAACACGGTCCTTACTGCCTCCGCCAGGTCCGTACTCTCACTCACTGCACACACAAACAATATAAGCTTTAAAAATATTAACCCAAACTGAGAGTGTGTGGTTTCAGTCTATTTAACCCACGATACCACACTCCTGACTGAAAGCGCTTTCACACCTGCCCCAGTACTACGCAGCAAACATGAGCTCAGTGTGGGTTATACTGACCTCCTTTGAAGAAGCGCACTAGACACTGGTGCAGCCAGGGGTTGGGAGGGTCTATGGCTACAGCCCTCTTTACAGACTGCAGCATCAGCAGGTACTTCTCTGCAGGAATGAAGAACAGAGGGAACTGTTGAAACGAGTGTGTGAAACGCGGTTAAAGATCAGGCTGGCGGCATCAATCTGACCTTTCCTGAAGTAGATCTCAAAGGCCAGCAGGTGAGTCTCGATGTTGTTGCGGACAAGGTTCTTCAGAGGGATCAGGAACTTCACCGCTTCTTCCAGAGGATTCTCCGGCTGGTAAAAGAAGCAAACCATGTCCCGTTATTAATCTGTAAGAATTCTAACCCTCACAGCACAGCTGCAAACCCTTCTGGCGGGCTGAAAGAGCTGCTAAGTATGAGCCCACCTTGGCAAGTTTGTCTGGTATTAGCTCCTCCTTCGGCCCTCCTATCTCCTCGTCGTCATCCTCCTTCTTCTTCTTCTGGTTCTTTTGCTGTTTTTCCTTCTCTGCGTTCTTCTTCTCCTCTTCTAACTGGGCCTTCTTCTGGGCTCTGCGCTGTTTGTTGCGCAGTTTCTTTAGCTCTTTGTCTGTCAGGTTTTCTGCAGAGCAAAACGGTAAACAGTGTTTTTACTGTTGCAGGAACCTAACAGGAACTACAGCAGGAACTAAAAAGTCCCTTTTGCTCCCTCCCTTCTCTTTTCTGCCACCTCTTTATTTTCAGCTATTTAATAAAAGCATAGAATCATAATCGGGCCTGTCTCCACACGTGTTTCCCGGCTGAATGTTTAACGGTTATTTATTCTGCTTTACTTAGTGTAGCTGTTTCAGACTAGACAGGAAGTAGAACACAAAGCTTTGCTTTTGTCGTAAAACACTACAGGAAATGTGCACCCCTTGTCCTAACACTGAGACTAGTGAAACCAGTGCTTGTGTATTTTGTGGAAGAAGCTGTCTAGAAATTAAAGCAGCTGCGGAGTTCGTGTTTGAACAGTGACTGACATTCAGCCCTGCAAACTCTGCCCTGTTAAATCCTGAGCCATTACAAAGTACGGCAGCAGGAGCTAAATGTAGTCCTTGTCCCTTCTTGTCACAATACAGATGATGTTCGAGTATCTACAGGGTTCCGGGCTCTCTGGAAAGGTTCTTGTGGTGGAAACTAGGGATGCAATGATTGCAGATTTTGTTGGTATAATTATACTCGGTATAATTATAATAACGGTTTCACGATTATTGCGATTAGGAATGCAGCGATTACCCGATTTCATTATTAACTGTGCTTTAAAACGTCACCGTTAATGAAGTGTGTGTTTCTGTTGTATGGACGAAACTGTCGCAACTTGCACAAAACGAAAACAAAGTTACAGGAGCGGTGCACCAGCTTAACGTGTCCTGCTTATCAGAGACATGGTGGCTACAACTGTACACTGGCTTAACTATAGCAGAGGGACCAAACTGTGAAGCTTTACAGCAAAGAAACGGCTGAAGTCGGCAGTGTGGGAGAATTTCCTGATACATTAGGAAGGCCCAACACATTATATTAAATAACGCAGCATGTTGGTAGGGAATTAAATAACATGTCACATGCAATTGCTGCCGTAGTGGTGAGAGTCGAGCTTTCAGTGCAAGCAGGTGTAACCTTTCAGACCCACCACAACAACAGCCCTGCTGCACTATGAGGCCCATTATTTTTAATGGTTTGCACCGCGGCAGTTGGTTTGTTGCTGCGTCCAGCAACGTGCAGCAACTTGCTGCCTTATTTAATATAATGTATTAGGCCTACCTTTGCTTATGTGCAAAGCTGGGTGGTGATCCTGCAGGTGCTGCACCAAGTTTAATGTAGTTTCGCGCTTCTTTAGCTGGAACCTTTTAATGGCTAGTTTTAGAACAGGTAATCCGTCATCTTCAGTAACACCCTGGTCAGGACTTGGTATAGCCAAGACTGACGTGCTACTTAAGTGAGTCCCACACTGCCGACTTCAGCTGTATCTTGGTGGGAATAAAGCTTCACAGTTCGGTCCCTCTGCCGTAGTTTAGCCGGTGTGCAGCAGCAGCCTCCATGTCTCTGATCAGCACTGCACTTTAAGCTCATGCAACTTTGTTTTGTGCAAGTTGCAACAGTTTCGTGCAACAGAAACACTCTGTGTAATTTACAATTTTTTACAGTTTAAATTCAATTTAAATAGAGTTAAAACTAAAGTATTTCACAGGCATATTCCAGTATATGGGGATAAGCACACGTGTTACCACTGACATAGCTGCACTTCTCATATATTTGGTAGGAGGACATACTGTATATTATAAGTCATGCAGCAACACTGTGCCCGGCTGATATAAAGATGCCTTGTGACAATCGGCATGTTCAAGGTATCTCTGAGAACGCCTGATGAGGCGAGAGCTGAACTGTGTCACGTCTTTAAAAACGTATTTACACAAATCACATTTGACAAACTAAATGTTAAACGTTTAACTTCTTTGAGCGAAAGGAGGATCTCATTTGAGAGGTATTACTCGACAAACACACACACACACACACACACACACACACACACAGTCTGACCGGTGTCTGCCTGGCTCTCTTTGCTGTCGTCGGTCAGAGGCTTGTCGTGCAGGGCCAGGTAGATCTGGATGGCGGTTCGAGCAGCTTTGTAGTAGAATGGATGCTGCCGCAGGACGTCCTCCAGCTTCAGCAGGTCCACGTAGGAGCGCAACGTCATCTTCCTCATGCAGTAGGTGTGGAAGTCAAACTGGTCGTCTGTGATCTCCACAAAATGCTGATTGGGGGTGTGTGGAGACATTGCGTTTAGATCAGCTGACGTTTAAAGAATGAATGGAGGACATGTAGAATGTTTTTTCTGGGCTGGCTAATGATTGTCTGGATTAACTAAGTACGACCAGTTACACATTCTGGACTTGTGGTTGATGTTAACATTGTAGCTATTATCTGTTTGATTATATGGACTTCAGGATTTTTATTTCTTTAAAACAGCTATGAGAGTACATGTGTGCCAAACCACAATGCCAAACCTTTCTGGGTGTAACTTGCGCTGAATGTCTGGTCCTCATGTGCTACAATGTAGGCTGTAATTCATAAGACTGTAAATGTAATGGTTCACAGGGAGTAGCAAATGGTTTGGGATGATTCACCAAGAACACATTCGGACAGGAGCATCAACGACCCCATTTACACTTTGTTGTCTTTGGTAGGTCACAGCTTTCTAATCTAAGAATAAAAACTAAGTAAATGTGATGTGTAAGAAGCACTTGCCAGTCAGCCAAATGCAGAAATGTTACAGGAGGTCCAGGAAGCTGTTGTAACGTTTATCTGATCCCTGATCAGTTCAAGCACTGAATGCTCAGTGTGGGTTGCTGTCTCGCTCCTAGTTTCTAAATAAGATTTGGTGGACGACAGCTGCAGAAGCTTACCCTCTCAATCTCGTGGCACTTCTTCAGGGCCTCTCCGAACTTGTTCATGGCCTTGTAGGCCAGGGCGCACTCTGTCTGGAACCACATGCACTGCATCTCATTCAGGTTCTCCACTGCAGACGTCCCCTCCTGAAACCACACACACACTTATCTCATTGTACAGAACAGAAGAAACACTGGAGACGTTACTGCAGCTGTTAGTGCTGCGTCATCGCAGAGAGGGGAATGGTTTGATGCAAACATAGAGGCCGCGAAACATCTCGCTAAAGCAAAGCCGTGCAGGACTGAAATGAGAGGCGGTCAAGCAAACGGTAAGTCAGGTGGATAACATTTGTCTTGAAGGTGAGGATACACAGAGGAGGGTTTTCCCCTGGACAGCAACCTGCAGGAAGATTCTGAGGCAGCAACTAAAAACCCGTTGGTCAAACCTCAGGGAGCTGACAAGCCGTGCCCGTCACATTGGACTAAATATTCAAGTATTATATACATTTAATTTGATTTCTGTCAAATATTTAACATTATTAAATCATATTATACATCTTAAGAGCCTGACTGTTAATGACCATTAAGAAGCGTGTGCTGTCGTGCCGTACTTTGTCCACCAGAGGGCACTCTGTGACTCACCTGTTGGCAACACAGGTGTTTGGAAAATCCAGCACAGAACACAGCAATCAGCTGTACTGTAGTTTAAAGTACTATTTAAAACGTCAAGAGAGTTTATTTTAAAACTGAACTGTGTCTTGTGATCTTGGTGAGGTCTCACAACTACACAACAGTTTATCAAATATGGGATTGAAAAATGCTAGAACTGAAAAAACTAGACCTGTATGTTATCTATTTTCACATGACTAGTTAACACAACCTTTTAAGGGCAACATACATCTGTGTTTGAATTCTATTCACATTTTCTGTCTGCTGTCTAATAATGCATGTACAGTGCTGTTTGTGCTTTGTACTGTCTCTCTGTTTAAAAGCATAAAAAGTACAAAAAAACCCCGCTCAAATATCAAAATCAGTATCATCTTTATAAAACCCCATGTTGGTCGCCTCTAATATGAACCTTGAAGGCGTCTTCCTACTTGTTACTCGGGCAGTAGAACTCCCCAGCAGCTGGAGACAGACTTTGTACAATCCCCCTTTAAAAAACAATCTGTTTGTTTAAGAGGTTCTTGCTTGCACCCCCCCGGCTCTTACCCGTGTGAACTTGGAGCACATCTCCTCTGCTTCTTTGATGAGGCCAGCCTTCAGCATGTACTTGGCACACTTGGAGTTGATGAAGCGGTCAGCGGTGTCCAGGGCCTGAGCCTCGTCCATCCACCGAGCCGCTTCCTTTATGTTGCCTGCGTGCTGCAGGGCAGAGGAAGTGCGGAAGAAGACCAGAGTGAACGCTCGTGAGAAACGTAAAGGCCCGACGTCAAATCACTCGCACTATGCCAGTGTGTTTACTCTGTGCGTGTGGAGTTCACACTAAACCTTGCAGATCTTGGCCTTGATGAGGAAGAGCTCGATGAGCGTGGGCGTGCTGTCGATGGCGGTGTTGATGTACTCCAAAGCGAGGCTGGGCTGGTCTACGAAGTCAAAGTGCTGCGCCAGGAAATACTGCACCCACAGCAGCGTGGTGGGGGGCTCCTCCTTCCCATCATCTGCACACAGTTTCCATCACTCACACTGACTGATTTAGATGGTGTGGAATTGCAAATAAATCAAAATCAAACAAATACACAGAGACCAAGGAAGGAAAAACACTCACCATTTTCATTAAACATTCGACAGCATTTTAAACAGGTTTCATAGCCAAGTACTAATTCTTCAATGATTGTAACCTGCATGGGGAGAAAACAAGTTCAATGGGTTTTTTTTTATTTCAGACCAGGAACAATGAGAATTTCACTGTGGGAGCTGATGTGTTAAATGCCACCCTGCTCACCTTCTCTTTGTCAGTGTAGAGTGATTTGAGGGTAGTGAAGACGGGCGGGCAGCCTTTACTGAAGTTCATCCTCAGGTAGGTGTCCAGACATTCACGAAACTTCTCCCCTGGCCAGCACAACACACAGTAAAAGGTACAGTAAAGTGAGATTTGTACTGCAACACATAGCGTCTGATCCAGAGTTACAACGTGTTGACTGGCCCAGCTGATCATTATTTCTAGGGCTGCAGCTAATGATTGGGGGGCGATAATAACGCATTAACTTGCCCAGAGCTAATATAAATGAAGAAAAGGCAGTGCATAAGTATTAGAAGAAAACGTTTCAAAAGCAATTCCCAGTTGAGGCTGATGAAGCTCAACAGATCGGGGACATTGTGCTGTGGCTGTGTGGTGCTGCTGCAGGCTGCACTGTGTTCACCTGTGAGGAAATTAAGAGGCAGTCTACGGGGAACCAGGCCCTTAGGAAACTTCACCCAGGAGTCCTCATAAATCTTCTGTCGCTCTTCTTTACTCCCTGGAGAGAAACACACACACAGAGGGGTCAGGAGAAAACCTCACCATTACCCACTAAGACTGCAGTCTACTTTGGCCTCCCACGCATTTCCATTAGAATCAGCTGGCATCTGAGGTACAGTACTGCAGGGAACAACCAAGCAGGGCTGGGCAATACAACAATAACAATATAACAAATGTGTAATAAATCAATAAATCTGATTTGATTCCTTTGAATCAGAAACAAATCAGCACTTCTTTGTCTTCCTAAGTTATTTATTTTGTTGAGGAAGAGGGACTGAAAAAAACAATTTTACTCAAGCATATTTGTAGAAAAAAGATTAGATCATAATAGTTTTCAATGTTCTGCCTCAGATTTGTGATCCACTGTTTGGCATCCAGTGTTCGTTCTGACCATAAAGAAAAGTTTAAAACCAAAATTAACCATCAACCAGCTTTCCTAAACTTTCAATCAGGAGCAAAAATCAGCCTTTAAACTAAAAGAAATAATGATTTGACATTTATCCTGATATTTTTTAGATGTCCATGACATGGAATTTTTTCTTGTGCTAACATTTTTGGCCGTATCGTCCAGCCCTACAACAAAGGCAGACACCTTCTTACCAAAATCAGTGATGGAATGTGTGTTTCTCAAAGACCGAGTCTCGGTTTTAGTTGCAAGTACATCCAGGATGTGCGGCAGATCTTGGTAGAAATAATGCCGGTTAAAAAAAGAAGAGGAGGCATTTTGTCAGTCCCTGTCAAATCAATACCATATGCACAGAAACACAGTCTGTGGAGACAGTAGGAGGGATCTCGTACAAAGGCAGCTGTATTTTTATTAACGCAGAGTGCTGGTGTATTTTTTGCACTGAACAAAGCCTGTGGATTGTGTCACTCCTCTCCTCCACTGGAAGGGATCGCTTACTGGCCAGTATGAAGCGGGCCAGAACTGTAGGTAAGGTAAAAAAACAGTGATAACACTGAGTATTTATAACCGAAAAATATCAAAAGATCAGACAAAATCCAGAAGCTGAGTGGACCCTGACGCCCAAAACCAGAGACTCACTGAGAACTTTGATTCTGGTACGGCTCTAATAAATAACTCCAGTCTAACCAGGGCTGAACGGGCCAGTTGGTTCGAAACTTACTGGCCCCGTGCCAAAAGTTATTTCTCAGTGTTACAACACCACCAAAGACTTATAACTTATGTAATGCTGTTAAAATGTTTAATCGGTTATTAAATATATCCTGGATATTAAAAAAACTATTAAAATGATAAAAGGTTAACATGCTCTCTCTCCTGCTGACAGCCATTTAATAAAAAACTCTACACAGAGCAGTCACCTCTATCCTGATTGACAGGTCGCCATGGTAGCAACCTGTCAATCACAAGGTCGTCATTTACTAAATGAACATCATGCTGTGTTGAAGAAGACTTGAAACTAACGATTGAGACCATAAACTCATCAGGAAAGTGTTTACTGAGGTGATAGTTCAGCTGAGAAGTAGCCTCACTTTAACATTATTTCTAATAGAACTGGACTTCTTTTTGCAACCAGCAGACTCGCCCCCTGCTGGCCGTTAGAGAGAATGCAATTTTAAGTTCCGTCTGCATGGTCTCCCATTCAGGCCCAGAGGTGGGCGCGCGACTGAGATTAGAAAAATTACATTTGACAACCACTCATCACGTAACTCCAACTCTGGGTTGGAGCCCTGCTAACTATGTGAAGGTGTGGGCCTGAGGATGGTGTTCACCTGGCTTTAAGGCCTTTTCCAGGCCCTGATAGTAGGCCCAGTTCTCAGGGTTCCTCTCCTGGAGTCTCCGGTAGACCTCAGAAGCTTCTTCGGGTCTCTCCAGCTTCAGCAGCAGCTCTCCTACAAACACACACACACAAACACATGATGGGGTGGCGATTTTAAATTCTGTTAGCTCCAAACAGCTGAAGCGCTCTGTAAACGATAGCAGGTGAGCCGGAGAACTGACTGAAACCTTTTCACCACCTCCACCTAAACACATGAACCCATCCCACAGCAAGGACAGCGCTGACCCACCTCTCGTCTCCTCTACGGCCAGCTTGTCACAGATCTGTTTCTCGTAGTTGTTGAGGTGATCGAGGGCCTCCTTGTACAGTCCAGCCTCCCTCAGGACCTGGTTCTGATACAGCAGCAGCTCGCTGTACTCGTAGTCCACCTTGTCTGGAGACGTCTGAGGATGCGCACACACACGGGAGAAAAGCATATAAACACAGGTGGAGCTCTTGTTGGTTTCTCCAAAGCGACCTACCCCAGCTTCAAGAGAGCGGGAATCAAACACTGGATTTAATATATGTTATCTTGGCAACAGAGTCTGTTTCAGACCGCATTCTGTCAGTCTGGAACGATGAGTCCAGGCACAGTGAATCCTCCTGTGATGTTAATCTTGCCTAAACGGTTCTTTAGTCTTGATAGAGCTTATATTTGCCTTTAGATATGTTTACAGACATCTTTACAGCGCTGTTGAGCAGACAGCTTTGTCCTACCTGCTGTGTTTTACGGAACTCCTCGACAATCTTCGCAGCCATCTCAAAGTCCTCTAACAGGTGATAGGCTACAGCGTATCCGATCCACGAGGCCCGCTGGGCCGGACGGAGCTGCAGCAGCTGGTACCGAGTCTCCTGGAGAAGGAGACCATCACAGCACACACACACACACACACACAACTGTAAGCAGTAATATTTAAGCTGAATTCTCCTGTCCAGCACTGACTTGTTTCCACCATCTCTTCACACATCACAGCAGGATGGGAAACTGTCTGACCCCAACCCGCTTCATCCATACTCTGTCCCTCCATCCAGACCTTATTTCTGGCCCGCTCTATTTTTAAACCCATCTCGTCTCTCTGGTGACCCTCACCCTGTATCCCTCCAGATCTCTCATCTGGATCTGCAGCAGGGAGAGGTCACGCAGGATCTGCAGGTTGTCCTTGTCCCACTTCAGAGCGTTGCGGTAACACTTGATGGCCTCGTCGTATTTCTTGTCCGAGCGCTGCAGCAGGCCATACACGTGCCAGCCTGGAGGATGAGCCAGTTGAGGAAGCAAAACCCGCATGGACACACTATCCAGATGTTTGCGTGTGTTTCCAAATGTAACAAACACACATACACTAAATGAAAAGACCGGAGGAACTTAAAGGCTGGTTTACACCCTCGACAAAAGAGCAGCCAAACAGAAAAAGTTCAAAAGGAAGTTCTGGAGGGTGCTGCAGTGTATGCTGCAGCTGTGGTGTTGAACTGTTGTGTGAGATGAAATGCGTGCCCCCGCGGGGTGGATGAAAGGATACAGACGTGGCTCTTGAGGTCGTTGCGTAGGCCTCGTCTCACCAGCTCGTAGGCCTCCTCCTTCTTGCCCAGACAGTTGAGGGTCAAACCCTTCATGGCCAGCGTCTCTGCAGCACAAAGAGGAGAGGAGAGGGGTTACACTGACCACTAGGGCTGTACTATATAGTTTCTGCATAGTCTTCCAGTCTGTCACAGCTGCTTTTAACTTCTGTGTTACATTCAGTAACAAAAATAAATAATAAAAATCTGCTGTGGTTCTTTCATTGTATTTTCTGTAACTATGAAACAGGCCATCTGCTTCATGTTTACACCAGCACGCGCATGCCCAGTGTACCTGATGTGTGTTTTCAGTTGTTTTAATATAGACGGAGATCAACTCTGATACACAGCCGAAACGCTGCTGTGGACGCAGATCGTATTTGTTTTAAACTCCATTTTTAAACTAAAATGTCGCAGTGCGGATGGAGCCTTGGACCTCTTGCTGGTGCAGTGGACCCTGGGTCCCTCCTGTACACCAGGCCTCATGTGGCTGGACTGTGTCCAGATGAGAACCTCTAGGACGTTATGTATCGTGCATCTGACGCCACCAAGTTGCGCCATAGATTGTGTAGGAGCTCAGTGATGCCCTGATCCAGGTCTGGGTGGAGATGCCTCAGGACACCATCTGGCGTCTCATCAGGAGCATGCCCATGTTGTCACATTATGAGTTTCCGTGATAAAAAAGTCACACAGGTTGAGAACTTTATTACTTTTAACTTTATTATTTTTTACTTCCCCCTGAACTGCACTACATGGGGCCAGAAGTATGAACAATATAGCTACAGCTGAACATGAGAAGCCCAAATGTACACCAAAGTATGTGAATGGCACTGCCTCACGCTACATTACAGAATACATTTGCACTTTCAATTAGACTGAATGAAAAATCAAATCACATCCTTCCAGCCATGATAACAATCACCATATCTGTCCAAAGGCTCCTGCTCTATTATGCACACAATAAATCAGTTTCTAGTAAAACCATACAGTTAAGCAGTGGTTCTCAAACATCTGTTGACTTTATTGATTATTTATTGAACATGTTATACTGGTATTGAGGAAAATTCTATTGGAATATCTATCATTATTGTTTTACCGTCACGCAGCTTGCGTCTTACCTCCATGCTCAGCAAACTTTGGGTTGCCCAGGATCTGTTTGCAGAACTTCAGGCCGTTTCTGTACTGCTTGTGCTCGTAACATCTCTGCAACAAAAGCGAGAGCAGACTTTACATCAGGCATCTGAGGGCCAGCGGCCCGCCATTCTCCGCTGCACTAATCCTCAGAGAGCCGGGTTAAAAGTGCATGAAAAGGACATTATGGCCAGTGTGCTAAATGCAAACGCAGTGTTCCAGTGAGCAGCAGAAATACCAGCGTCTTCTTGCTGAGAGCAGGCAAAGCATCTATGCACCAAACGCTGCCTCCTTGGTAGAGGGGAACTGAGATAAATGGAAGAAGCAGCACTTGATGATGGAGGGCTGTTGATGAGATGTAATCAGACAAGCAGCCAGATGGATGTGCCTGGCTCAGAGCCCCGCCAGCAGAAATCCTGCCAACTCCACTACAATAAGTGCACTCAAGTCCCGGACTGACAGACCTCCGGATGCCCAGGAGTAGTATTAATATTGTAAATTGTTAGTATTAGCGTCACACTGTGCAAGCTAGCTGCAGCCAATGCCACAATAGTTTGACTTTACTTTTTGCGTGTTTGATAAGGGGGATTTAAACGTGACTTTAAACGATTAAGTAAACAACTCGCGCTTTTCTATCCGTGTTATGTTGTGAAGAAGAAAGTTAACTGTTAAAATTCCAAATTACTCAATGAAATTTGGCTCGAAACGTACCCTGCAGGTGTCGGGGCTATGTTTAACTGTGTGCTGAACTATTTTGATTGCATGTACGAAACAAATGTTGGTTAACCTTATTGACAGCGCAGCCCAATGAGTTCCGTTTAGCGACGTAACGTTAACTATAATGCTAACTCAACTATCCACCTAGGCTGTGTGTGATTCACATGTGTCAGGCAGCTTTGTCACTGATATACTTTGGATGTGTTGTAAGGCCAAAGCATAACTTAGGACACCACATGACTGGTTGCTAGCCAACTTTACTGTTTAACGTTACTTAAATGCTTTGTTGAGACTTATACTTATTAACAGAGTCGAGGTCATTACAATGCGTTTGGTGTAACGTTACTGAATATTTTGGTTAATTCACTAGCAACTCCCTAGCTACTTGCTCTGGCTGCTGCAACTAACGGCTACTTGGCAAACTAGCATTAGCTAGCAAGCTAACGTGGTCTCAGGCATTTAGCCTACCAATATTCTCTTGAAGAGAGCGTTCTCCTTCGGCGGTAGAGTGATTATGGGCATTGTGTTGGCTTCCTATGCCTCTGTCGGTTCACACATGAATAATATCCTCTTGGAGTCAAAGATCCTGGACTGTTTCAGGCTCCTCAGGCTCCTCTCTCTCACGTGTTGAAACCCAGGCCCCCTTCCGAGCAAAATGGCCGATGTGCTTCTCCTCCGGGTCAGGCTGCGCTCTGAGTCTGCGTGTCAAACACGGGCAAGGAGGTGATGTATCAGATGTATAAGATGTATCAGACCAAACGGTATTTTGAGAAAATAATAACATGACGCTGTGTTTTATTTAATGTTACATCAAATACAAATCACCCGGATACGTTCCAAAATACGTTTTGGCTGTACGCTCCTATATCCTGAGCACTGTCCCCGAAAGTTGCACACCAAATTCCATTGAAATCTCTATACATTTAGCACTGCCTTGCTTCTCGGCAAATGATCACTCTTTGTAAAATAATTGATTAATTATATGGATATGTTGTAGGTAAAGTTACACAGAATTAATTTGGTGGTAAAGGATAGTGAGGATTTGAGATATATTTCTTAATATGAGTTAATGGTGTTCAAAGAACATACTTTTGGTTACTTTAATGTAAGTTAAGCCAAAACATTTTGTCATAGGGATTTAAACAATTTCTTAATATGTGCCCAGTTACGTACGACGGAGTATTAGGGCCACATTAGAGTAAAAAAAAATTCAGAGATGAGAATAAAGTCGTAATATTATGAGAATAAAGTAGTAATATAGCAGCATAAAGTTGTATTTTTAAGCAACATGTTAGGGAAAATGGCCCTGCCCCACTGGCAGTGGTCGACTGCAACGTTGCTTACATTTGCGTGCTATTAAAAGGGGTTTCGTGGTTTCTCAAGAAACCTATATTGAAGTATAACTTTACAAGATGCTCCACGTTCCTCATTTTAACTAACGCACAGAGGCGGCAGGCTGCTCTTCTGATATTTCCCCTAACAATTATCTTAAAAAATAACTTTATTCTCGTAATACTTCTTTATTCTCATTATAGTACGACTGCTTTATTCTCATAATCTCTGTTTTTTTTTACTCTTTACATCGTAGTCATGTACATGTTCACCGAGGATTCATGTTTGATGGTAATGATGGTGACTGGGAAATTAAGATACAATCGCTTCTCATTTGTAATATTCAGATATTTTTTGAGTTTAAAAAGACAAGTCTCATTACAGTCTATGATTAATACCAGTTCTCATGAGTGTCCGAGCGACTTATCGGTGTTGCTGCTATCGCCTACTCTCTCCTTGCAGGAAGCTTAATCAACCGCGGAGTGGCAGGAACGCAAATCGAACGGAGCTGTCATTTAACGTTAGCTAAAATGACATTCAACCGGTTACTATCTAGAGCTGTTCTTTTCAGCAAAGGTAAGAATCTGACATAATTGCTAATTAATTCACGGTCATTATATTAAAAGACATGCCCTTTATCCTGATATTTACTACGAGAATGTGTTTATTTTGAAGTCTGACCTTAGCTTAGCATTCTTGTAGTCCTGCAGTCGCACGAGCGATTATTGTATATTCTTCTAAAGTTATGCAATTCATGGCAGTGTATATTAGTATATTCATATATTGTTTATCAATATAGCAATGTAATGTAATTTTACTGTGCTTTCTGAACTTTCGCAATCAGTGTTGCTCACATTTTGTGGGAACCCCACATCATTCTAGTGTGAATAGGAACAATTCTTCAGTAAGGCTGATTTCCCACAGCTACACGGTTCAGTTTGTTCCAAAGCCGTCTTCCACCAGAACATATAGTGGCGCATAGGGAGCCAAACTAAATTAAAATGCAGTATTATTGAAATGAAATACGGCCAGGCTATTCACACGGTTTTGTAAATATAAACGTCTTGAAGGCTTCGTTCTTCTCACGCTGATTTGGTACTTCCCTTCATTGTAAGTACTGACTTGCAACGCCAAGACAATGTTCATTCTTCATTGAAAACAGCGTGGTTACTCAAACTCTTTTGGCATTTTTTTCAGTTGGATCCAGGTCTGCATTCACAAGCTCCAAACCTGACACTGTTAACCCCAACTGGTTGCGAGTGGGTCTTGCCTTTGGAACATCTGCTTTCCTCTGGGCCCTGGTAAATGACACACTATTTCACACAGGACATTTTGATTACATATAATCTGTATTTTAAAAAAGTTTGTTTTGGTCCATTGAGTTTATCTCTCATTAGTATGGAGAGGAGACTCTGGAAACCCATCATGAATGTACTACATGACTTACCGCAAGATAGTAATGAGGGACAGCTTGGTCCACCAAGTGTCCACCATTATTTCACCAAGGAGAGGGCAGCAATGAGCAGCAAGCACAATCTATTTAAAAATACATTTCAAATTTTTGATGTATAAATGATGTCTTACAGCATAGATGCATATTTGAGAGGCAAAGCCATGTTAAAAGATTTGTTCAAAAGAAGCAGCAGTGGGTGTGTGCGTGAATGAGCGTCAGAAACCTTGGAAAGCCCTGTGGATAAAAGCACCATGTAAATGTAGCCATTTAAAACGCCAACTTGTTGAATGTGTGACATTATATAAAAAGTAATTGTGTTTTCCCAGTTTTGTTTAAGTTTGTTTTAAAGAGAAGGCTTATCATTTTGGTTTCCTTATTTTGTTGTAAAGATGTGGCAATAAAAAGCTCTCAAAATCCACTCAGTTGTAAATCCACAGAACGCAGTGAATAATCTCAGATTATGATGGGATGTAGTTGAATATGAAGAATGTTTTGATATAGCCAGTTGGTACATCTAAATAACCTGAGGTGTATCTGTCTTCCACCTGCAGCTCTTCAAGCAGCACAGCACAGATGTACATGAGTACAAAGTGAGGAATGGCCTGGAATAACCCATCACACTGGGATGTGAGTGTCTTTCAGATGATACTAAAATTAAATATGAAATAAAAGCATTTAATCATTATTTTGTGATACGTTCTTTGTCCCGTGTAGGAGGTCGTCTGGTCCTGTCTAAAGGAAGCACCTGTTTGTCCGCTTGTTCCTATTCTCCACTGTTCCTGATTCCAAACTCTGAATTCTGTGTAAAATAAAAAATCTACCATGTGAAATTTACATTAGTCATGATCATTTTGTTCACCGTTTCTTTAGCATTGGCATTGGTCGGTGCCAGGAGTAGTTAAGCATGTTAGAAATGTTTGAATTCTGCTTTTTAATGAATGAACCCAATGTCTGAGGATACATGTTTGCTATTCCAAAAATATCAGCATATAAACTTCAGTTGGA
The DNA here is from genome assembly GCA_029875015.1 of Lepomis gibbosus. NCBI lineage: Eukaryota > Metazoa > Chordata > Actinopteri > Centrarchiformes > Centrarchidae > Lepomis > Lepomis gibbosus. Next base: position 4,476 of record JAPMOB010250678.1, on the reverse strand, counting down.
TCACATTTACCTGAAATATAGCAAAGCAGGTCACTTCTTGTCAGTGTATCGCCACCCAATGACAACAAAACTCGTCTTCTGGTACAAGTTAAATTGTACACAGCTTACTGACAGGTCAATCTAACATTAGGAATGATTGTACATTATGTGTAAACTTTGGCCAGTTTGTAACACTGTGCATACACAGGGGGAACAGGCAGAACGTGCATTGAAAACTAGTTATACATTTTTTGTGTGAAGCGGATTCTAGTTAATGGACAGCTCTCTGACAGAGACAAAACACTACTGCTTTCCAAACCTCTTTGTAATTACTTGTATGCATTTTTAGTTTATAAATGTGGAATTCGATAGCGGTTTCTACCATGAAACATATACAGAGCTGTGGCAAACATTGAGTAACACTGAGTAAGTAAATCAGTCAGTTTAGATGCTGCTATAGTCCTTACTCTTCATTACCACTGCTTAACAAATCTTGGGAAAAACACTTTTTTGGACTAAAAATAGGGATAATTGAATTTAATGTTAATGTTGTTTTATATAGGGCCGACATAAGCTACTATGTAGTATCATTTTCAATCATTTAATTTTGTTCAACACTTTTAATGCTTTTATTTGAGGGAAAATCTGAGCACACATATTCTGAGATCTGTATGTAAATACAATTGCCATATGACATTTCAGGACCAATTTACTCTCAACTAATAACCTTTAGCAGTTACTGTTCACACCGGCATTAGCTTAGTCTGTGGGGACTTGGCCTGTGAACTGGAGGGTCGCTGGTTTCAGTCCAGCACTGACCGCTGCCGTAGGTGCCCCCGAGCAAAGCCCTGAACCTCTGCTGCACAATGGCTGCCCACTGCTCATAATTAGCATAGGCATGCATTTATTGGCTGAGCAGCCAATAAACTTGATTATCATTTAATCTATATATGTATTTAAGGAGTACACTTAAGTTGTGTGCAAAGACATTTGTTAGGTGTTTAGTATTTACACATAAGCGGCTATTGATTCAAATATTTTTTTTACTCCGTTTTCCTGTGATCACGGGATGATTATCTTGTGATCTCGAGATAACAATTGTTGTTTTTCCGTGATAACGGGATCCTTTTCTCAAGATTTCAAGATAACAAAACAGTAGCTAACAGTGGTTTAATGGTAATTTCAGTGTCAATATCACTGTCATTGTTTAGTTCAGTTGGTAGAGCACAGGAATCATATGCTTGTGGTTGTGGGTTCGATCATCACTGAACACAAACTGATTTTCCCCTTTTTTTCATAATCCTCTTCAACAAAGTTCTTATGAAGAGTCTGTTCCCATGCTCAAAATAAAGCATGTGCTGGACTGGTGATTTTCTTGTGAAATTTAAAAAAGATATTTATGTAATGTCCTCTTTCTGTGATCTTGATGTAGAAACCCATTAATTCTGGCATTGTACTTACACTAAGAAACTATGGAAAGATGTAGATTTGTGATCGATAATAATTTACAGTATTGTTATGGTGCTTTCAGACCAACTGCGAATTTTCGCCCTGTGACCCTTTCCTCGCGTGAGTACATTCGCTGCAAGTGTTCACACACAATCCGAGAAGGCGATTTTAACACGATAACGTGAATAAACACAACTTGCCATTACTACAGCTGTATGAACCCAAAGTAAACCTTTTGCTGTGAGTAAATAGCAATAAACAGATCAAATTGATGCCAAAATAACTACAATATGATGGAGTTTTGTTAAACATATGAATTCATGCTTTGTCAGGTCTGCCAGCAAGACAGCAGGACAACAACTTCTAAAATGTTTGTTTTCTGAATGGAGTTTGGATTGTTCAGGGCTATGCTATGCTAACTTGGTCCCAGTAAAGCACAACGATAGCTGGAATAAAGTTCCATACACGTTTTCTTAACCTACCAGGTAGTTCAGCCTCCTCACTTTCTTTTCTCCCAGCAATGTCCAGTTTTGTCCGTTTTTTATATAAATATGAAGTCGTGCCAAACAACGCTAACAACACTGGAACCGGATGTGCACGGAATCTAGCTGCTGAGAAGCTCGAGTGAAGATAAATCAACGGTGTAATCCTAAAAACAAAAGTAAAAAGCTAAATTAATAAAAGCAGTTTTTCCGAGCTCCTCCCTCGAGCAAATGGTGTTGCTGTCAGAGCAAAGTCCAGTCCGACCACAGGTGTTTATTTGTCCGATAGCTGGAGCGCGGCTCCCTGCTCCTCTAGCCCAAGTTTAGCAGCTCTCAGCCGGCCTGCAGATTTTCAATTGCCGGCTCTGCCTGGCCCTCTCCACACAACGCTCTGAATCTGTCGGTGACGCATGGACAATCTCAACGTTGATAGGCTATCGCAACACAGCGTCACGCGAATTTCTCACTTGGGTTGAAAATATCCAACTCACGCAATTTCCTTTGCTTCGCCTTCACGTCGCCGGAACCGCCCCCTTCGCGTCGCGGCTCTACGCATCTTGGCATTGACTTTGTATGTAAACTCACTGCCCGAATGCTCGCTTCGCTTTTGGTCTGAAAGCACCATAAATATATGTATATAAATGTAATTAATGGCTTTGTAAATGTTGATTGTACTTAAAGATAAATATTTTTTTATTAACCTTATAATAATTTTTTGTAAGTATTATCCCCAAATGTAAATTTACTAATGTCAAACCAATATTTAACTTTCTCAGGAAAGAATTTCACTTATATATAGGAATGATAAACTCCCAAAAATGATGATGAAAAAATTCCAAAACAAGTAAGCAGTCAGAACTGTGAATTTATGTACTTTACATAATATATTTTTAGATTTATAAGCCCCACTCCTTTTATTTTTAGTAATTTTTATTTCTTTATTTTATTCTTGTATTCTTTATATTTTCCTTGCTATGTTTTTATTCCCCTGGCAGGTTCTGTCCTCACACTGTTTGTCTATGTTGCACTGCAGCAATAAAGGTTATGAACTGAAAAAACCCACCTCTTCACTGTGGAATTAATCACTCCTCTCAAACATCATCTTTTGTCTCGGTGGCATTAACCACTTCTCTCAGTCATTTCCCCTCTAGTGTTAAAGACTCTTCATACATTTGAGCTTGTGGTTGTGGCATCAACCACCCTCCATACAAGGGCACCGACGAACAACATTGCGCAACAGAGGGCAGGTCTGTTCTCCGCCTCCCGCACGTTTCTCTGACTAGATCACACCAGCCATTCTTCCAGCATTTGCTGAAGCATTGCCACCGTAGCCCCTCGGAGTGCTGCGATGTTTTCCTGCAGAGCGGCCTGGCAAAGGTGTGGGCCTTTGGCACGGAGAGCACCCCACAGGTTGCCCCGGGATGGTGAGTTTCATCAAGCAGCCAGGGGCTGAACGTGACGTTCTCTCTCTGTCGTGGGTCGCCTCTTGACTCTGATCGGTGGAATAGTACACGTTGTCCTCATGTGGATTTCTCTGCATTGCTGCATCCCCAAACTGACGGAGGGCAATGGCTGCCCGTGGGATGTGAAGGTCAACTTAGCTTTTTGACTGAAGTTGGGCAGAAAGGCTTTTGTGGTGCATTTTGGTCCCTCATTTAAATAGTGTGATTTGAAAGACTGTGTTACAATGCGGTTCAACCTCGTGGTGGAACTCTGGGTATTCTTTGAGCTCTGGTTTGAGTATTTCATAATGACACTAAACAAACAGTCGTGTATCCTCTGCCAGAACATTAAGCAGAGCAGCAGACTGCCCGTTAATCCTGTTTGCCAGCTTGTTTCCATACTTTAGCAATGATATGTGTTACATGTTTAAACCAGGGTTAGTTTGGCCGAGCCATTAATAACACTGTGAAGTAACGTACACTGGGGTTTGTTGATTTTGAATATTCATTTACGGCATATCCATTTGTATGTGACCTTCACTAGACTGTAACATAGGTGGAACATGGTCGCTGCTGTCAGTCACGTGGTGTACGCGCGTGGCAGTGGTCTAATGTAAAGAGTGCAGAGGCACGCGAGGCAGTACACGCCGCAGTTAGAAGACTGCGCCACGAGCCGGCCGGTGGCCGCAGTTTTGTTGATGAAGCTACATAAGCATGACCTATAAACTGTCCGTGTTGGCATTAGAGAGCTAACACAGTTTATAGAGAGCTAAAAGGTCACGAACTTGAGGGACAAATCTGTCACTACCCGTCATGACGTGTGCTGCCATGTTACCTCATTTGTACTGGGCTGTGAAGGTTCTGGTACTTGTAATGAGTGGACGCACAGAACGCGGCCTTGTCGTCATTCCAGCTAACCATTATGGCTTTTTAGCTAGTTTAAGATTTACCTCTGAATGGCCAGGTGGAGCAGCCATTACACTTCTCCTGGTACATTTCTAAAAAAAAAAATGTGTTTCACCATGTTTATTTGCTTGTCCTCCCTTCAGACTACGTCAGAAAACACCTTCTGGCATTGTAGTGTGACATGCCTTCTCTCGCACTAGGGCTCCTGAAGAGGTTAC
>JAPMOB010250672.1:0-14210 GCA_029875015.1 Lepomis gibbosus | reverse complement strand
GCGAGTTCCGCCTTTGGCGTTCCGTCAACATTACGTTATCAATTAACATTTAAATAATCGATTTTTACACATTTGTGCATAGATTAATAATCTTCCACGTCCGAATCGCGATGCATCGAAGAATCTATGAATTCTCCCACCCCTAGTGAGCGGCTGTTAAAATCATGCACGTAAAATCACCATTTCTTTCGGTGTGTTGCTTGTGTGTTTGGCTGCAGTAGTACCATACAAATAGTATTTTTTTTGCTGCGATCTGGTTTCAAAAAGTATCAAATGAATGGTTTGACTTGAGACGTTTCGATTCTGCTTGATACTGGGCTTTCAATTGATACCATAAAGGTACTGAGTAGCGATACCCATCCCTCATTGAGATAATGCTTGGTGATGCACCAATCACATTGCAGTTTGAGTAGCTGCTGATCAGGAGGTGGTGTAAGTAAGGAATAGCTGAAAAGGCACTTTGATTTTGAACTGTTGCTGTTTATTGTGCCACTAGAAACTGTGAAGCATCAATAGATTGACTTTGGTAACTTTTTATATGCTTGCTCCTGTGTGCCGGCTGGCAAGCAGTGTGTAAAATAATAGGCTTTAATATTATACCTACCATAAAGGGCGGAATTGTGTCTCTCCAGTGAGCAATAGTCTTTTGAATAGGCTATTGAAACTTAAACTTTGTTTCTTCGTGTGTGTGAGAGTGGGAAATGTTAAATCACGTTAAAAAAAAAGCAATGATTTCTCTCTCTCTCTCTCTCTCTCTCTGTCATTATTTATTTATTTATTTAACTCCATTTGTACCAGGTCTAAATGTGGCGTGAGACCCCACAAAGCTCAGATTAATTCAATTAGCTTTATTGGCTGATTAGATTATATATTATAGGGATTATAACTCAAACTGTTTGTTTGAGTTATAATCTTAATTAAACTTAATTTGATGGCTTGTTTGAATTTTTAATTATATCACTTTTCTTGCCAGCTCGTTACTGGTCCTTGCAAAAAATCTGGTCTGATTCTTCATCTGCATTACTTTATTCTTTTGCCAAATCTTCCGTAAATACAGAAGAGACTACTTCATGTTTACACCAGCACACACATGCCTGATGTACGTGAATGGCCATTAGATGTGCATTTTCAGTTGTTTTAATGTAGACGGAAATCAACTCTAAATGCAGTTAAAATGCTGGTATGATCATATTTGTTTCAAAACTCTGTGGATGCAGCCTAACTGCTGCTACTACTACTTAATGGCAGGCATGTCTAGAATTGTTATTCAGTGTCCACTTCACCTTGCGAGGAAGAATCTAACTTGACTTGTAATTGTTTTCTTGGTGATGTTATTATGGGGTCTGAAGGGGTTGGAGTTGCTGTCAGGCTAGAGTATAATAGTATAATAGGGACTGGCCCACGGTTGCTGTTTTTGTCTAAACTCCTGGCCAGATTGAAAAAAGATTTTTGAGTTGTGATGATTGCCCTTACTTTACTTCTGAGAAACTTCTAGAAATCTAGCAAATCAAATGTAGTTTTTAGTCAGATCTGTTGTCTTTGAGGTTTGTATAGAGACCATTGAAAGGCAGTCTCTTACTCAGACTCTGTCATGGTAAATTCATACCCCGCCTTGCAGTGAAAAAAAAAACAATGCCTGGATTAGTTTTATTTGTACAATTTCTTGTTCATTTCGATCCTCCTGTTTTTCAGCACTATTTATCTTGGAAGGGGCTTCAGCCTTCAGAACAGATTTGTATCTGAATGGTCAGAGCTATGTGATGGAACAGCAGGCTGCTCTCCCTGCTCTTGCTGGGAGAGCGAGTGTCTTTGACTTGCATACACACATGCTACGAGAAATGGATGGTAATTGCAGTAACGATTCTATATTTGGGTGGGCATAAAAATACACACAGCTCTTCACTATGCTATCGTGGGTTGTGTGGCCGCCTTCACTAACAACGTATGTTGGTAGCAGCCTCCCCAGGGCAATAAGNCTCCTGGGATCAGGGCCCCCTCAGACCATGGCCCCCCTACTGGCTGACTGGGCTGGGATGCTTGGCTGAACCTGAAAAGCCATGGGTCAGGTCTTTAACCCTGCTCAATAGTGATTACAGAAAAGAACAAGGCTGTCCCAATCGCTACGTCTCTGGGCTGACCTGTTGTAAAGTTGCTGGTTCCAGTGTCCTGTCCCATTTGCATCTGCCATGACCAATTGGACAATGCCTGCCACCTGCTATAGACTTTTGATTGTCCTCCGTACACAGTTTTTGGAAGAAAAAAAATTGGTAATGCTGTTTCATTGCTTTATTTCAGTTTGAGTGTCCTCGTCATTTTGTCATTTGGGATTTCAGATGTCTGACTTTGTAATTTGATATCCTTCTGCAGATCTACGGCACCATCCTTCCCCCCGTTAAAAAAAACGGGGAAAAAACCTTGATACTTCATCCCCTTTGCCAAATTTGATTTATTAATAGGGCTGAAGCAATCTATCTATTAATTTGATTATTAAAAAGCATCAACACAAAGCATGCATAGCCTAAAGTTGGTCTTCGTTAAAAATTGTTAAATAGACCTAGTGCCTGACCGATATTTGAGGATTGTAAAATCCGATATGCTGATATTTTGACATACCCCCCCCCTTATTTTAACATGACATAGACAAAGATTATCACTAACATTTGCTATGTTGAGACCATAGCAAGACACCATGACATAATGCAGTTTAAAAATAAACTTGTACTTTTATTTTAGAACTTACCTGTTTTATCATGTTGCACTTTGAGATTTGCGCAAATATAAAGTGCAATACAAATTAAGTATATTATTATTATTATTATTATTTGTATTATTATTTGTATTGTTATAAATAGTACTTTGAACAAAAGTACAAAATGTAGGCTATTAAAGTTCTGATAAATAAGTACTACTACTGCTAGAGTACTACTACTAATGAACGGGGAATATTTAAATTTTGAGAAATATTTCTAGTGACAGAAATGCAAAATAAGATCAGTGTTTCCCATACATTGATTTATTTGCCCACCACATTATCAAGCGCTGACCACCACATATTGATTTCCATTTTTTTTTTTTAAGGGTAAAATTGTATCTGATTGCGGAGCTGCATGCAGTGCATATTCGCTCAGCACCTCAGCAATTTTTTAAACCATTAGATCGTGGGTGAGAATATAAGGCATTATATGTAAACCATTTGTTATGATGTTCTGTTAGCTCAGTCCGGAAAGGGCAGGACTCACCTAGAAAGTTGCGTGTTTGATCCCATGTCATGAAAAAAAAATTTCCCTCGACAAAAAATTTATTATGAAGCAACTGTCTCACAATACAGCATGTGCTGCAGTGTGGCGTTTCAAACTACAGCTGTGGCTCAGGAGGTAGAGCTGGTTGCCTGTTTATCGGAAGAGCGGCAGTTCAATCCCCAGCTTCTCCAGGCTGCATGTCGAAGAATCTGGGGTAAGATACTGAACCCCAAATTGTTCCACCAGTAAATGAATGTGTGTGAATGTTAGTTGAAGGTAGAATGGTGAATGCAGATGTAGTATAAAAGCGCTTTCAGTGGTTGAAAAGACTAGAAAGGTGCTATACAAATACAGAGCATTTACATTTATATTTCCCCAGTATCTTCAGGGAGAGGACATTTAGGGGAATATCTGCCTGCTCTTTGAGAAGTGTGTCAAGCAGGCTACAAGCTCTTTTTATTGTCATTCAGAATTTTTCAAAGTAAAAGCTCTCAATTCAACTCAAAAAAGCCTTGCTGCTTTTATTTTGCAGGCAAAACAACTAAAGAGGAAGTCATTATGTGAGTAACTTTTGCTGTCATGAATGAGATCTATTTCAGTACCGCTATCAAAGTATTTATTTTAGTTTTTTGCCGTAATCAACACGCCATAATCTGGCCATGGGCCAAATATTATTGCTGGTGGGCATAATACCGTGTTAGATTTAGTTCCTCTACTAGAAATACTACCGTTTATCCCGTCTGCTCTCCACCTGGACGTCCACCCGGCTAAACTGTTCTCGGATTCTGCTCTGGACCTGCTCGGATCAGAGAATCACTCTGGACTCGCAGCTACGGTTCGGTATATTTATTTTCACTCTGCCTTGCTCTTTACCTGCTCAGTATCCGATCCCTTTACCCTGCAATAAATATTCCTCTTTTATCTAACTCCTCCCTTTGTTAGTCCTGCACTTGGGTCTGCTAGCCTTGCCTTAACAAAGTTAAAAACAAAGTTTTAGTAATAATCACTTAGTTAGCCTAGCTATGAGAATAAATGAACGGAGCGCTCTCTCACTCACACACACACGCAGATGGATGCATGGTTGCGTCCAATCCTCCCTCACTCAGTAGAACTTTTTGGACATTTATCTTTCTTCTGCTGTTCTGCTTCTATCTATGAAATACATAGCCATAGCTCGTGAAATGACAGCCTGCTTATCAACACAAGTTTAAACAATGGGCATTTTCATTTCGAAACTCAAAAAATGACATTCGGGCCAGTCCTAATGCTAACTGTAGTTAGGCTAATATAAAATGATGCAACAGCAGTCTGTGTGTATTTATTGAGATAATAATGCGTTTTGGACTAAATATTTTCTCGATTGGATCGTCTGGACCTTTGCCAACATAACAAGGCCATTTTTGTCAAAATGTAATCCACTGGTGGACTACAGCTTCATTGTTGACAAAAGGCAGTGCCACCGGTACCAGTACTTCTACATTTTACTTTTTGGCGTTTTGGGGACTTTTTGTTGAATACCGGTGGGCTCTATGTGGTGCTCCCATTCGTCTGCTAATCTCTGTTGGCAGAGACCGAGCAGGTAGAAGCTCGGATGCCTTTCATGCAGCCATGTGCAGAAAGTTGCTGTCGCTGTAACTTATTGTGAACCGACCAATCACAGCCTGGATGGGGAGGGACATTAAAAAAGTTTGACAGCAAACCTTTATATTGCTGAACTCGTCATGAGTAAATTAACTTAATTAGAGACTAAGCACCATGTAGGTCATTTTTCTTACACAAGGATTTAATAAATGAAAACTCTCAGAAATGAAACTGCTGTCCAACTGGAATTAATATTACTAAAATTAAAATTACTAAATTTTAGTAATATTACTAAAATTCATATCCCTATATAGAACATTTGTTGGAAATTCAATAAAATATCATAAGTGACTGTTAATTAATTAAGTTAATTTCCAACATTAACTCATGATATATCTCTGCATCATAAAGGTGGGGTAACTTATGGTATTCTGGAGTCGAATCTCCAACATAAAATTAGCTTTACTGTGACGCAAAGCACTGTGTGGAATTTGTGATAGGGGTGCAACAACTAATCGACGTAGTCGATGAAAATCGACTATTTAAATTTGTTGCCAACAAATTTGATAAACAATTTGTTCATGACGTCATCGGGCTGTAATGACACCATCAGCTCAAGGGAGTAAAGTGATGTGAACAGTCATCAGAACATCAACACATCATCAGCACTGGTAGTAACACCTTCACAACCTAAAACCTCCAAAGTGTGGGAGCATTTCACTCTTCACAAAAGGTTGTGAACTGCAGCATATGCAAAGTTGAGCTTTTCTGGAAACACTGGAGCATCTGAAGAGGCACGTAACCTTGTGGCTCTGTGGATGACTCATCTGAGTAAGATAGTTAACCAGCTAGCTTCACATTAAAGCCATGTTACTTAAAGTTATGAGCTGTTAACGTATTCTATACAGTTCCCTTGGTCAATTAATTGACTGTTAATGGCGCTGAGAGAAGCACATAATTATGATACGCAGGCCCGTTCACATTCCAGATGTGCCCTAACTTCAGAGTCATAAATGATGTATCGCTCAATGCAACTTTTCCGCCCCAAAGTCCCTTAAAAATATCTGAGTTTTGTGAGTTGTTGAGTTAGTGGACACTATATAAACGTTGCGAAAAGTTGTCTACTACAAAATCACTATTTTTGATCCCCTTTTGTAAATTCGTCAAAGGTAATGCATGATGTTATTCTTTTGTTTGTATGTTAAAGTAGTGTCAGTTTGTTCCACTGTGTTGCAGTAATGGTGTGTAAACTGCTCCATCACTAACCAGCAGATCAGCTGCTCAGATCAGTACTTGATTTCAGTGGAACTTTCTTTTGCTGCAGTAGAAACGTTAAAAGATGTATTTTTGAAAGCAGTATTTATTTTATTGTCTTGACTATTAATTAGCACATGCCTAAAACAAACTCAGGTTTAATTTAAAAGGTGATAGCTAAATGAGAGCCGTTATCTAATTTTGCAATTCATTATCCGAATAGTCGATTATTCGTTTCAATAATCGATAGATTAAAGAACAAAATAGTCGTTAGTTACAGCCCTAATTTGATTTTTCTATCATACGATAGATATTGTAATATTGCACAGCTCTACTTTAGAGTATGTTATGACATTAAAAAGAAACAATTTAGCCCTAGTGCGCGGCTGGGCAATAAACCAAAATTGATAATTATTGCGATATATTTTTCCTCCGTAACAGTATTACAAATGTTTAATAAATGTTTGATTTAATTAGGGCTGAAACGATTCATCAATTAAATCGATAAATGAAATGCTTCAACGCAAATTCTTTGCATCGATGCTTCGTTTAATCTATTTAACTATACAGCACTGTGTTTCGCAGGGACATTTATTACTGTCGCACATCGCGCTTATGCTGTGAACACGATGTGATTATGATGCCGCTGTTTGCAAAGTGGAGGAAGAGATAGAAAATAGCGAGGGACTTCAAGACTGTGTCGTGTGCACTGCTACTCTGTTGTGTGCACTGTCGCTGTGCAACTGCATGGCCATCGGCCAACGCTGAAAGTCGTGTAGTCTGCACGAGCCTTTAGTGTTTAACTTGTATAGCACTCAGGTAATGTTTGTGTTTGTAAAGCAGCTGTCTCTTTGTTGGTCTGATGTTTGCTGGGACTGTTCTAAAGGACTAATAAATATCTATTATAATAATAATTCACATTCACTCAGGAGCAAAACTTTAGGTTTTAAAATGCTTTTAAACCTGGAAGAAATATTGGTTTGACATTTATCATGAGAATAACACATATTGAATGATATAAAATGTTTTATCGTGAAAACATTTTTTGCTGTATTGCCCAGCCCAGCCAAGTACCCGCACCTATATTTTCCACTTCAAGCACTGATTATAGGTGGTGGCGGAAAACGTTACCAGAATGCAGGAAATGCATTCTGGTAACGTTTAAACATTTCATCACAACAGTTTACAATCTTCTTCTCCATCTTGTTCTTGTGAATCCAGTATCATATGGAGCTAAAAGAGTCTCAATAAAGATAGATACACGCACTACATTCACATATGCACACACAGGATTCATGTATGCACACATGTGATTCATAAATACAAACACAGGATACACAAATGCACACACAATTTACAAATGCACACAAGATTCAGAAATGCACAGGACAAGATTCAGAAATGTATTTCTGATGCACACACAACTTAACATGTTTCGCTAGTTATCCCCTTGTTTGTCAATCTTCTGTGCTTTTTTAATTTTGTGTGCATTTGTGTATCCTGTGTGTGTATTTATGAATCACGTGTGTGCATATATGATTCCTGTGTGTGCATATGTGAATGTAGTGTGTGTATTTATCTTTATTGAGACTCTTTTAGCTCCATAGTATCATGTTTCCTCATATTTCCTCAGCCAAAGTATGTCAAACCCCTAATTTGAGCCCCTACGTCCCCATCACTTTTTTAACACAAAGCCTCCTACCCTCCATTTTTGTCATAAGCCCTGAACACATTTCAGGCACAGAAAAATGTCTTGCTTTAAGCCCTGTATCTACCTAAAGAAACCTCATTTCTTGACTGGCTACTGTCTGTGTCTCAGAAGAAGACACATTTTGTACTATGTCAGCTAAGTAGAACTTTTTCAGCGATTATTAGATTTTAATACTGATTCTGTTCATGTAGTTTTATGTCCCAGTGACCCGTATAAGTGCAGTTCTGGCTCTCTCCCCATTCATTTAGATAGGAGCCTGGTCTTGCCAGTCAAAATAGCTGCCAAGATTGTGGCCGAGTGGCAGGACTTGCCTAAAAGGACTTTGGTCTTGCATAGTTGGCGGACCAAAAGGCCTGCTGCAGCTCCCCTGTTAACAACACTGCCTCACTACAAAAACTAAAGAAGAAAACAATCTGACCTCAGTCTACCGGAGCTTACCTGAAGCATGTAGAAACGCGCAGTAAAATAATTACATGACTTAAATAATTATAATAAAGACAGACCCAATCACTTCTTCTCTCCTGAAAACATTCGTGTTTTGTTAACCCTTCCGTTTTTAGTTCCCTTTTGTCCCTGGTTCATCACTTCTAAATATTGTCTAAAATCATGTAACGTTACAGCAGCTAATGCTGCTAAATTAGCCACAAAGCTAATGCCACGTTTATCAGTGGAGGAGTACTAACATGTCTGCAGTTACAGTTGGTGTGTCTGAAAGGATTAAAGCAGAGCAGACATCTAAATAAACGTGAGCTGAACAGGAATCTGACATGGCTTTGGACAGACTATTTACAGGAAGTTTAGCGGTTGACGTGTAAACCGGAAACAAACAAGGGCACTGAGAAATGCATTGAAATAAGGACACAATTATAAATCTCCTGTGACAGATCATCATTTCAAACAGACGGCCACTATAGAAGCACACTGCCACATACATCTTTGGTTTCTACTGAAACGGAGGTGCAGAAGGATTGCTTGCTGTCTTCTCCTTTCCTGTCGGCAATACTCGCACAACGAGGACTAGGGGTGGGAATCTCTGGGCACCTCACGATTCGATTACGATTCAGAGGGCTGCGATTCCATTATAAAACGATTATCGATGCATCATATGTTTTCTATACAGGATCCCTGGATAATTACTAAGCATTTAATTTAGCCCATTAAAACCCAAAAGAAACATCTCCTAATTAGCTTAAAAGGACTAGTTTGCATCCCTAATTTACTTCATCAACCTCAGCTTCATGGTCCCTCTTTTCTTTAACATCCAGCTGTCAGACTCCTCTGAACACTGAAATATAATCAGGATGTACAGTGTGTGTACAGGACAGAGCTGCACACCAGTGTAGTCTAAGCTTGTGCCTGATGTTCTTAACCCTTGACTAGTAGGTTAGTTAGTAATGACCTACAGCTGATAATTAATATTACTTCATTACTAATTTTGCTAATGTTACATAAATAAATAAATCTTTTTAGCACCTTTAATGGGACCCAAGGACGCTTTACACATAGTTACAGAACAACAAAAAGTAATTCAGGACTGAATCCCTGGGTAAAGAGCTCTGCCGGTTCTGCCGGTTCTGCCGCTCGCTCTCTCTCAGTTGCTCGGCCTCACACACAGGATACACAGAGAGCTGCCTAGCGTCGAGTGTCACCATGCTCGTGGTGTGCGACTTAAAATAATTACTTGCACATTGATATTAATTAATTCTGTGACATTTTGGGGAGGTTATTCATTCTGCAGCGGTGACAAATACAGTGGGACACTGGTCTCTCTGCTGTGTGCGCTCCACAGACGGTCCGGGCGCCCATAATATAGTGGCAAATATACATTAGTTCATTTTTTTATTCATTCATTATTGTCAAAGATACCCGCTGAACTGTTTAATAAACCAATCAACGTCAAGTATAGGGAGACGCAGCCTACATATATGATGACGACAAGACGCAAATAGGTCATGTTAAGTCCTTTAGTACGGTCGCAGAATTGCAGTGTGAAACCAAACCAAAACTAACCGAATGTATCAAAATGTATCAAAACATGAACTTTGGTGCGGACCTTCAGGTGTGAAAGCCCCTGAAGTAGTTTATACAGTAAAGGGGTCTACTATCCAAATCATTATGAAAATCAAACTATCTGCTCATAAATCAGCTCTTTTTCACTTTAATTTCGACATTGGCCTAAGCTTCCAAACACCCGTATCAGTCAGTTAAACACTATAATTTAATTGCTCGTTAAAATTAGCGCTTTTCCACAGATAAACATGGCATTAGCTTTGTGGCTAATTTAGCAGTGTAAATCTACGATCACATTTGTTAGCAGCATAGCCTCCACCAATCCACTACTGTAACATTAAACATACTGCTGTGACCCGGGAGGTAACCGGGAGAGTGAAAAACTGGAGGGTTAGCAAGTATGGTCATGAATATTTTCAGGAGAGGAGAAGTGATGAGGGCACAAAAGACTAATTCACTGCATGCTTCTGCATGCTCTGGTAGACTCCGCTCAGCTGATTGTTTTCTTTTTATCTGCTGCAATGTTATCAAAAAGGGGCTACAGCTTTGCCCTCTGATTCAAACTATGGAACACTCATGACAGAAGTGAAGAATCTGTCTCTGTCTTTTTTATAGTCATAAATCAGCCTTTATAAATGCTTATGCCAATTTATCTGCAATTAGATTATTGGCCAATAATTTCTGCATAACGATAAATCGGTCAGGTTCTATTGTAAAGCAATCAAAATCTGATTAAAAGCTTAATAGCTTGGCATTAAGAAAATAAAGCCTGCATTTCCCTTATTATTTTGTAATAGTTCTGTTGATTTGCGCAGAGAATGGCCTGTTTGGAATAAACCTCTCAGCCAGACTGTGGCATGTTCAGCTCCAGCCAAGATGATGAGGTTAAAACAGCTATAACTTACTATTCTCCATTATTAGCTTAAGCCTACGGCATTTTACACTGCTGAAATCAGCCTAGTGGCTAGCGGACCTATCCTCTTCTCATAGCCTAACAAATGACATATTATCAATATGATAATACTAAATGTTTGGTTGAATTCCCAGCTTCTCCTGACAGAGCACCATAGTTGAATTTCAACGTTATGTAACGTAACAAGTTGTGGTTATCTCGAGTAGTTCACCTGTCTCTGATGCTCGCCTCTGGGCCTGCAATACATCTAAGAATACATTTTTTCCCAGTCTGTTGGTACTTTGCTTCATATGTGATTTGAGGATGTATATTAACATAATTTTACATGGCTCTGACTTTCTCATTACAGCAGGCCAATGAGGCTCTGCATCACCAGCACCAAGTAGCCGGGAACAGCCTCTTGCCTTTGCTCAGTTCTGTAACGGAGCCACCTGATCAGAAACCTGTGCTACCCATTACCTTGGACCAGAAACCCCCTGTTAGTGCTGCAGAACTTCTTAAAGACAATGTGGCTAGTGGGACTGGGGGAGGTGATGGTGGAGGGCCTCAAGTTGCTGTAGTCAAAAAAGAGCCAAAATCTAAGACGCCTTTCATCTGTGGCTATTGCAACAAGGCTTTCCGTGACAGCTACCACCTGCGGCGGCATGAGTCTTGCCACACTGGCATTAAGATGGTTTCACGGCCAAAGAAGACACAAACAGCCCCCACCATGGTGCCGCTCATATCCACTGTACCACGTGAGAATAGTGGAAATCCTTCATATATTACTACTGTTGCTGGTATCCTGACCACAGCCACCACGTCAACATCCACCGGCACTAGCATCATGACCCCAATGCAACACCAGCAGCCGCAGAGCATCCCTAAGAAGCCCCCCAAACCGGTGAAAAAGAATCACGGCTGCGACATGTGTGGCAAGGCCTTCAGAGATGTGTACCACCTCAACCGCCACAAGCTGTCGCACTCTGATGAGAAGCCGTTTGAGTGTCCCATCTGCCAGCAGAGGTTCAAGAGGAAGGATCGCATGACATACCATGTTCGCTCCCATGATGGTGGAGTTCACAAGCCTTACATCTGCTCTGTCTGTGGGAAGGGCTTCTCCAGGTATGCAAACCTCAAATCGGGACTTTTTGAATGGTGCACTGTAGTATGATTTAAAAACACATTTCCAATGATAAAAGATTGGAAAAAACTAATACTTGATATTTTATGTTTTTCATGATAAATATAATATAAATGGGGTATGTTATGATCAGGGTTTTTGGCCCCTTTTAACAGTCTGGACCTTTTAACTGAGTCCAGTTCAGTTCTTATTTACCTAAATGCTTATGAAATAAGCCTATGTATTTGACACTTAAAATAACAAGCTGTAGCTGGACTAACGTATACCGTAGTTCCTTACAGATAAAGGTCCTGATTCAAAATTATCATTTTTCAGCTTAAACGATCTGCCTGTGTTGCAGAAAAAAAAATTGCAAATAACTGCGTAAGAATAAAGAAACGTGACGGAGAGTGAAGTTTACTCATAACTGGATAATACTGAAAAGGAGGACTCAGACCATACAAGCATGTTGTATGGACAAGCCACATTATTGCAGTAGATCCAGCCATGATTTGTCTGTCAGGTAACGTTTAATGACTTGCCCACAGACATCCAGTTTACTTTCTAGTTTACCAAGACATGCTGCTTTTTTGATGTTATAGGGTACTTGAAGTATTAAAAAAGTCTGAAATTTCATTTCAATTCAATTTCATGCATTTATACTTGTGTGTCGGTGTCTCTGTCATTCTGCAGTTAGCGGTAGCGCTACAGCATCCACTGTCTTGGCTTTTGTCAGCAGAGCAGGCTACTTCTGGTTTAGCGCTCCGCTAACATGAATGGGGGTAAAATTGTATACATGCGGCTGTTAAAAGCCTTTTCAAATGTTATCGACAGAATGGATCACATTCTGATGTCGCTTCGCTCAGGTTGACGGTCAGATATATTGATCCACCGTGTTATAGTCACTGTTTTGGCTGCTATTAACAAAAAATGTTCTATACTGAGATATGTATCGTTATTGGGATATGAAATTACCTATATCGGGATATGAGATTATAGTCATATCGCACAACCCTAATTGACACAGTCTTAAAAGGTATTGAATTTTATTTCAGGATTCCTGCAAATACCTAAAACATTTTCTGCTAACTTACACAACCATATGTGAATGAAATGATGCTACTACTAGTAGTAACTAGTAATTTTCTTTATTGTCATCATCTTACTCCAGACCTGATCACCTAAGCTGCCATGTGAAGCATGTCCATTCCTCAGAGAGACCTTTTAAGTGCCAAGTAACGGTAAGTTACGGCCTTTTTTCTGAAAGTTTAGACGCGTGTTATGAACACAAGACCAGGTCTGCCACGCAGAAGCTTCTATTCGGATAGTCCAGTATGGAGCTAAAAGAGTCTCAATAAAGATAAATACACACACTACATTTACATATGCACACACAGGATTCATATATGCACACACGTGATTCATAAATACACACACAGGATAGACAAATGCACAAAGAAAATTAAAAATGCACAGAAGATTCACAAATGCACACAAAATTCACAAATGCACACACAATTTACAAATGCACACACAATTCAGAAATGCACAGGACAAGATTCAGAAATGTATTTCTGATGCACACACAAATATATCTTGATTTACAAACTGCTTGTGGTCCGTGAACTTCACTGCATTTGTGTGTGAATTTTGAGACTCCCCTGACTTGGCTCGACTCACAAATGCATTTTTTATACAGGGAATGATCTGCAACCAATCAGATCTCTCCCTTGTTTCAGCCAATCACAAGAACGCTCCCCACGTGG
This sequence comes from Lepomis gibbosus, assembly GCA_029875015.1. Lineage (NCBI taxonomy): Eukaryota > Metazoa > Chordata > Actinopteri > Centrarchiformes > Centrarchidae > Lepomis > Lepomis gibbosus. The sequence goes on along the minus strand of JAPMOB010250672.1, from coordinate 634 downwards.
GGGATGATTTACGCATAAGCCAATCACATGAAGGTGTTCACACAGCGCTATTTCCATGTGGTGCGGCCGTCTCTGACTGACCTCAACATGGCTTCTGGCAACGAAAGGGGAGCGGAACTTACATGTTTCGCTAGTTATCCCCTTGTTATGAGATGTTTAATTATTAATGTTAATCGGTTTCATTGTGTAACTATCAACATAAGCTAGCGAGCTACGCTAGCGCGTTTGCATGCTAATATGGTCAGGCTACCTTTCCATAAAGTTGAAATTCTTGTGAATAACGTGACTGTTTGACAAGTCCCCAAAGCAGGTAGCAGCTCGGGCTTTGTGCAGTTATTGGCCGGGAGCTGATTGGAACATATGGTAGTTATCATGTTGGATAGGCTAGGATGCTAATATTTCTGTGTGAGGAGTGAGGATGACTGTGGTGCAGCTGAAACAAAGAAATGTAGTTTAAAAGTGAGTTTTAAATTATTAGCTGCTGATAGTCTGAATGTGAATAAAATACGAAATGAGCAAGATTTTCTTAATGTAAAATAGAAGTCTAAAACTTGACAGTCAGTTTGAACCTAGACATATTTTCCACTGCAAAAATCATTAATAGCCTAACCTAAGTTACTGGGTTGGACAGAGG
>JAPMOB010250670.1:21455-42408 GCA_029875015.1 Lepomis gibbosus | reverse complement strand
AAATAAATTATTCTGAGTGAAATCCGAAGTCTGGTCCTTTTCAAGTGTGGACACCTCACAGTTAGAAAAAACACTTGACAACTAAGCAACTTCAATGTTGTGCACTTCCCCACACTGTTTGAAATCAAATGTGCTTTTCCAGAGGCTGACCTTTCAACTAAAAAGGGGAAATATGTGTCCGTGATCACATCTCTCATCAAAGAATTTAGTCGCCGCTTCCAAACTTTTTCTGACATTGAGAAAGAAATCAAGCTGTTCTCGACTCCCTTCCTGATAGATGCAGAAGAAGTGGAAGAGCGTCTACAGTTGGAACTTATCTACTTTCTTTTTTTTTTTTTTACCATTTATTGTAATATAAAAAAATAAAAACATTAATGGAAAGATGTGATAAGCATCTTCAATTATCAAGCATAATTTACATTTGACTGATATTACTTAATTGAATACACTAGAGGTGAGGCAAAATACCTTACCTCTAGTGAGTGGCCCAGCCCTTCGTGTATTTTTCTGTATGTGGCCCTCATTGAAAAAAGTTTAGAGACACCTGGTATAGTGAATGATGACCTCCAAGATATGCTGAATGAGTTTGTTTATCTGGACATACTCATCTTCTCTCCCAATCTTGAAACCCATTTTCAGCAGATTCATTGAGTGCTCTAGCGCCTCCTCAACCATCAGCTCTATATGAAGGCGGAGAAATGTGAGTTTCATATTCAGAAGGTATAAATTTTGGGGTACGTGGTGGCCAAGGGGGAGATGAGCGTGGATCTGGAGGAAAGGTGAGAGCAGTTAAGGACTGGCCGGTGCTGATTCATCTCAAGAAAGTGCAGCACTTCCTGGGTTTTGCCAATTTTTATAGAAAGTTTATCAGAAACTTTAGTCAGGTCACTGCTCCCTTGCATGCTCTCACTTCCTGCAAGACTAGGCATGACTGGATGCCTCAACCTGACTCAACCTTTCAAAAGCTGAAGAACTGTTCCATTGCCACTCCAGTTCTGGTGTTGCCAGATCCCAGTCAACAGTTCATGGTTAAAGTGGATGCTGATGTGGGCATTGGAGCTGGAGCTGTCCCAGCACAGCCCTCAGGATGGTAAGCTCCCCCCCTGTGCATATGTGCCTTACAAGTTGTCTCCTACAGAAAGGAATTATGATGTTGGTAACCGTGAGCTGCTAGCCACTGGCTGGAGGGGGCTGTGCAGCTATTCTTGGTAAGGACTGATCACAAGAACCTAGAGTATCTGCGCACTGCTTAACGACTTAATTCTTGCCAAGCCAGGGCATATCACCCTGGATCTAAGAATGTTAAGCCAGATGCTTTGTCCCGCTTGTTTGATGACTCCGCCCCAAGTCCCAGAAGAGGAGTCTCTTGGGAGGTGAAGGACCGGGTCAGGCTGGCCAATGTTGGTCTGCCTGCCACGGTGGGTTGCCCACCTAACCCGTCTGTTTGTGCTTCTCAAATTAAGGGCCCAGGTTATCCACTGGGCACATGCATCTGCTCTCACCTGTCACCCCAGAGTCAAAAGGACTTTTTTGCAATTAAACAGTGTTTTTTGTGGCCTTCCATAGAGGTGGGGGTGAGAGAATAGTTATGGCCTGTCCTGTGTGTGCACAAAGCAAGGTGCCCTGTCAACCACCAGCTGGACTCCTCAGGCCTCTCCCTGTTCCAACTCACCCCTGGTCTGACATCTCCCTAGACTTTGTTATGGGGCTTCCCCCATCTGAAGGTAACCCAACAATCTTGATTGTTGTTGACAGATTCTACAAGATGGTAAATTTCATTCCGTTGGCTAAATTCCTTTCTGCCAAAGAGACAGTAGATATTATGTTATCCCATGTGTTCAGGTTGCAGACCCAAGATGTGGTGTCACACCGGGCACGCAATTTATTTCCACGTACTGGAAGTCCTTCTGTAAGTTGTTGTAAGCGCTACAGTGAGTCTGTCCTCAGGATACCACTAAAGTCCAAACCGAGCGGGCCTGCGCTGTATGGAGTAAGCAGTTAATTTGGGTGGAATATGTGCACAACACTGTCCTGTTGACTCAATTTAAAGATCCTCTGAGCCCCAGTACAAAGAGGGGCAGAAGGTTTGGCTGGCCATCCAGGACCTTCCCCTGCGCGTCAAATCCTGTAAGTTGGCTCCTCGTTTCATTGGCCCTTTTTTCTGTCTCAAAGGTTATTATCCCTGTGGCTGTGAGATTAAAGGACTTTGAGGATCCATCCAACATTTCATGTGTGTCGGATGAAAACCCTGTGAAGGAGAGTCCCTTAGATTTGTCAATTAGCAGACCATCCACTGTAAATGGTATATGCATTTTGTGTAATACAATGCAACATAGCAATATAACTATTAACTATCTTAAGTATACCTCTTGACAGGCATTTGAAGCCTGATGGACATTAAAAAGGATATTTATTTTCCTTAAGCAATATCACATACGTCAGACATTTTGCTATTTTTTAAGTGATGTCGCATAGCAAGGCAACCCCACGCAAGATCCAGTGGTCTGGTGGCTCGGTGGTAGGTAAAACCACTGCTGTGATGTAATTCAGGTCGGTGCGCCTTGGTTTCTTGTAGATGGGACAGACATAAAGCTTAGGATCCACGGGGGCAGTGGAGTTTATGGCATACATGTGGATGACAGGCAAGGGTGTAAACAACACTTTGGGTGCGGATTCAATGATGTTGGTGTTCTTCCTGTCCCAGCTGGCGCCATCCAGGTAAAGACCATAAACATAAACTCCCTCCTGTTGAGGAAAGGCAGTCAGTGACAGAATAATGCCTGTTCCCTTAAGAATAAACACCAATTCACCCTTTGCTAAGCCACGCCCCCTTAGTTACTGTTGGACTGTCGGATTTATCATGGTACTGCCACTGTCTATAACTGCACTCTCTTGAGAAATATTGTGTAATTTTTGGAAAAACTAAAAAGCGATCTCAAAAAGGAGACAGAAAGGTTTGCATTATGCATTTGAAGGTTGTATTCAGGCTGTTAAACTGTGAAAGAATAAAGACAGAAGCTAAAGCCTATCGATCACATAGTAAACGTAAACCACTGCATCACCTGATGACTGAGACAAAGGACAATGATATTAATGATCAACTTTGTTCCTGTAAAGCTGGGTAGGTCTCCATTCACAATTACAATCATTAAAAAGCAAAAGCAGTAGGGTTTTATAATATTACATTCAGTAGTAAGTTAGGTAGCATGAGCTAACTAACATTACATTAGGAACAATCCACAGCATACATTTTTTTGGATTGGTTTTAGCTTTTGGTAAGGGAAAAAAATCGTACTTGTCCTTTCAAGCTCTCTGGGTAGCAATTGTAAATATTACAAGTGACCTCGGAACAGTGTTTGACCATATCTTGAAAAAAATACAGCAAAATAAAGCTAGAAAACGACTCCCCTTGCATATGAGTCAATGGAGCGCAGCTGTGAAAGTGATGGACCTCAGAGTGAGTCCTACCCCGGTGTGAATGGCTAGCTGGGTATTCGGGGCGTGGCTTCAATTGTCATGCATTTAACATGAGCAGAAATACTGTTATACAATGTCTCACCAAGTTTATCATGAATGTAAGTCTAAGCTGATTTTTTGTTATTAGTTGGTTTCTGACTCACTGTGGGTAAGGCTGTAATCTCCTCCTTTGCCTGCTTCAGTACTTTGTTAGTCAGGGTGACTGTGTCAAGAGCCCAACCTTTGTTTGCTCTTGTTACTTCTTGCCTCATAGCTGTCAGGAATCCTGTGAACATTATACTAATATATTAAACAACTAACACATTAATTATTTATTTTCCTTTTAGCTTAAAACGAACATTCAAGTATTTATTGGTGTACAACAAATTTCTTAATGTCACTCGACAAAAACCTGTTTCTCACCCTGTGGGTTGAAGAAGCCCGTCATCCAAAATGTTTTGGGTCTCCCCTCAAACAACCAGCTGTGGAACTGTTTGTTTCTCTCCTGAAGCTCTGTGAACCAAAAGCCCAGTGTGGATGACTCCCAGGAGATTTTCCTCCACAGGTTTGGCACACGGGCATCAAAAATATTGTCCAGGGCATCACGGAGGTTCTATGAGTAAACATAGAGCAGTAGTTTCACAGCTTCAATACTTAGCAAGATAGTTATTTTCATATTTTCAGGAATAAAATGATATTTTTGCACTTTAAATTTAAAAAAAGTATTATATAAGTATTATTATAGTAAGTGAAAAATCATTACATAATTGTTTTAGATGTTAATTACAAACATACTGAAGTTTGTATTTTAAGAAGAAAACAAAAGAGCTAGTGTTTTAGAGTGAGTAATGGGACAAATGAGTTATCTCACCTCGCTCATTATGATAGTACCATCAATGGCCAGCTTCAAGTCTGTCAGACTAGAGCGCACCGCACTGAGGATCTTTTGCATTCGATCCACCTCCTGACGTAAGAAGATGTTCATTGGGTTCAGGGCTCCCATCTTCAATAGCCTGGCTTTGACCTTAACATACAAAGTGGCAGAAATTAGAATTTAGTTGGTGAAAGAATTAGTGACTTAAACCCTACTGATTAAACAGACGGACCTCATGTGGTACATAATTAGGGGGCAGTTTCTCCAACATGTCCCCCGCCATGTTATAAACAATGGACTCTCGTGTCACTCCTGATCCCCCTCCGCTTTCCTTGGGCTGAATATTTGTGATTGTGTCCAGCACTTCAGCAGATGTGTTTGTCTGATACCTAGTCAACAATGAAAAGAGTGTGAATGCTATGAGTAATATTATTATTAATAATAAGTAATATTATATTATTAGAATTGCACACATTATAGGCACAGCATTCATTTCAGTGGTAGTTTAAGGATAATGTTTCCTTACGTGATGTCAGCATTAGGGTGCAGCCCCAAAGCTTGGGGTGAATCCACAACGGGCAAGTTCTGAATGTATTCCATGTACTCTTCTACTGTCTTGCACACAGGAATTTTGTAGCCCACGTAGAAGCAAAATGATGGATCAAACATCTTTTTACTGAACCACACCTGCAATTTTAAACACCAATTGTCAAATATTGTACAAAATGTAATTAACATATTGATCACAGAGATGTAAGACATGAATGAACACAGAAATGGGCTTATTACACGTGCGAAACACTTTAGTAGGCGTTTGTCATAATCGTCTGTAACCCTTCCTCCGTACTGCACCTCAGCTAGCATGTATCGCACAGTTACCCATGACACATCCTATGGGGAAAAAAACACAAAATGATATGTGAGGGTAGATGATAGTAAAGTAAATCTTAAAAGTTAGAACGCTGTTGAGAATCCTCACCTTTTTGGGGCCACAATCATCTAAGTGTCTCTCAACAAATTCAACACTTGCAGTAAAATCAGCAGAGTTGAACTCATATGGTATGTTCCAACCCAATGGTCCAAATTTGCGTCGTTCCTAAAAAAGAACCAATAAAACACACAATTACATATAAATTAATTATATTCAAGTCTATGACAATGAATTAATAATAAAGAAAAACAGTAGGATTACAAAAACTGTCTGACAGTTGACCCAACTGTCTTGGAAATAAAAAAAACTAAGTAAATAAACTAAGTAAATATTCTAATGGAATTTAAAATCATTAATGTATCTTTCTAAATAATAGCATAAAAACTGAAAATTATGAAATGAAGTAGGGCTATGTCGGGATTCCTTTTATATTTTGCTCAGCTTGTAGTCCGAACTGTGCCAAGAGCTAATGTATTTCTTAATTGTCTCCTTTAAATAAACCTCCTCTACCTGATCTGTGAACTTGAAATAGACAGTACCTGCACAGCAGTGTGGAGAAAGGCCACACTGTACAGCAAAGGCTTCCACATTGGAAGGTTGCTGACTTCCAACTGGTTCTGTGAAATTCCTGCAAATGTTCGTTTCAAGCCAGCACGCACTCCCTGAGGTGGATCATTGGTAAACTTGATAGAGGACTAAAGGGGAGAAATAATTCCTCTATGAATTTACATTTCAGAGAATTAAGTAATACATCATACCACTTTCCATAAAAGGTTTGAAAAGTGTCACCTGTAGCAGTGTAATGGAGAACTGGTTGTGTGGTTCTGTGGTGATCCACACCCTGAAAGTGTCATGCATTGTCTCTGTAGTTGTGATAGTTTCAAGCAACTCATCCATAAATTCTAGGCCCAGGTGACAATTTTGCAGAAGGACCCAGCCTCCCTATAGACATCCAGATAAAGAGGTCAAAGTTCAGATGAAATGGCCAGCCATCACTTTGAAAGTACTCATTCATACAATGTACTACTTAATTAACATAAAATGCACACCTGTGTCATCGATGTATGTACAAGCTTCCTGGCATGCACCTCCTGACCTTGCCCCATAGATATAGCTCTGCATTCTAAGTAACAACAATGTAGTGAGATTGTGACATGCAGCACATGAAACATTTGTCATGCTATTTTGTTTTCTTTATATATGCTTCCACTGGGTCATCTACTTAATCTTCTCCAGTGGCGTCTGTTACCATACTATTCCATTGACAGGCAGCTGTACCCCTTCATGACTGCCAAGCTTCTGTTACAAATTATCTAAATTTTGATAAAGTGGAGGTCCTCATGATCGACCTGATGGTTTCACTAAGGAGGTGTTAAGGAGTCACTTTATTGGCTCCCTTGTTAGCAACATCAAGCCTGCTGCCAAAAATCTTTTTCATTTGAACTTTGAACCACATATCATTGAGCTCTTTCAGTCTTGTTTCTTTCAGTTGAGAAATACTGCTAAAATCAAATACATACATATTATCAGCCAAAAAACATTAAACTTTTGGTACATACCCTAATCTTTTCTTATGCAATTTTAAACACCAATTGTCAAATATTGTACAAAATGTAATTAACATATTGATCACAGATAATGACAATAATATTGATTATTTGTGATGGCCCACCACAATATCAACACTGACGACCACATATAGATTTTCGATTTTTTATAAATTATAAATACAATTATTATTATAGATGTAAAGACTGTACAAGTTGTAAGTTTAAAAGGCAGTAAAGCTCACCAAGTTGAAGTTTCTTAGCAAGTGCTTCAATTTGGTCGGTGGGATCTGAGCCCATAGAAAGGAAGCAAATCAGAGGAGTGCAAGGGTCACTCTCCTCCCATGTGCTGTGAAGGTCCAAGATGACAGGCTCAGCAAATCTCATGTCCATGGAATCTCCTACATACTTTATGGCCTGTGACAAAGTACGGTCAGGGCACCAAGACCTGCGAGAGAAATTGCTTGTATAAATATTCTATTAAATATCATGCTGTGTATTTGAACACAGGCAACACAACTGGCAGCAGGTTCCAACCTTATTAGCAAAAGTTTATGGAAGACATCGAGGGAGTTGTATGCATCTGGGATGACACCTTCCTCTGGAGCATCAAGATTGACCCATGCTTTCCAGGGTTTCCCATTTTGAGACACCTACAAAATACATCAATACCAACAACTTGTAAAGACTTTTATAGAGAATTCATATTTATAATTGATTGAACTTGACCTCACCTGTGTTATGATGTTAGTGAACTGTGGTAATTTGCTGAGTTCCACCAAATTTAGCCATACCATATCCAGGATCCAACTGAATGGCTTTGGGGGGCAGGTCTTCAGGTCAAGAGCTGCGCCACCTATTTGCATATTCAAAATAAGTTATCATGCTACACGATGCTATAACAGAAAGATGCATTAGATTTTAATGGCAGTGATGATTATCTTACCTTTAATAAGGATCTGAAATTTGTTATGGTCTATTTTGTTATTCTGCAAGTCAATCTTGAGGGCCAGCAAGAGTGTGAAGATGAACTTGTGATTTTCATACAGGCCTCTTACTGTGTATCTGAACACCTCATAGGTTAGATATTCAATGATGTTTGCAATCCGCTTCTGAGTTTTAGAGGACTTCTTAGACCTGATAGTTACAATAGTAAAGGCTGTTACAGCTACATGCTCCATCCTCAAAACACCATTATTATTCAGACATATTTCTTAAGCTAGTTTTGATTAACCATACCTTGCTAGTGACAGGTCAAAGAGTTTGAGGAACTGACTCAGGGAGGTCTGGTACATCACATTGACCATGCTCATCTCTGTGATGAGGAAGTACAGGATGCTTCCTCGGGAGGCAACGGGACGATATTCTGCTTGAGCTATATTGATCTTCAACTCTGCGTCTGCTGCAATACTGAGTTTTGCACTAACTTCAGCAGCAGTTTGCTTAGTTGTACTCAGAATGCCGATCATGGAGTCATCATCAACCAAAGAACCTTTAATTACACAAACACTTATCTTATTTTTAGAAATATATAAAAACATTACAGGTACGTGTTAGAAGAAACTGCCATTAATCTACATCAGTAACCGTTGTACCTTTTGTGCTGCTGAGTTTGTACAGCAAGTTGTCTTCCAACTCCTGCATCTTTCTCTTATTGGCAGTTACATCCTCAATTAACTTCAATCTTTCTGCCTCCAGTTCCTGTTTAAAGGATTAAAATAACTCTCAACTTATTAGTGCAACTGAAATTCCCATGCAGTCCAAGGCACGCCCAATATTATGTGTTCAGTACTCTTATAACAAGATAATACTGTTTAACAGGAAACACCGATTCAGCTACACTGACACAACTAACTTGTTGGGAGGCTGCTAAGTGATACTCCTAAAACACTATGTTGCTGGGTCAAGAGATGAAATTATTATAGACGTTTTCACCATTTCATGTTATATTATTTCCACTAATACAAAATCCATGTGAGGAAAACCTGTATGGTACAACATGGAAAAAACAGACACTTGCATATTTCTCTCTGAGGATGACGCGACCAAGTAGCTGATTCTCCAGGCCCTTCATGTTAACAGTGAAATCAATGATGGATGTCTTGGCACTGACTTCTGGGGTGTATGCTGGATTAGGCAGTTTGGTAGTTATATAGAGCTGGAAGCCATCCATCACATTTATCTCTTTGTCTCCCACTTTAACCTATGTAAAACAAATTCAGGAATTTAGGAGAGGACCCATTTTACAGTTGTTTTGTTTAATTCAAGTGGGTATTACAGCTGATTACCTTGAAACTAGTCCCAGATTTAATGATGTTTTTCTCAAGGACATTGTCAAGGGCAGGGTCCAGCTCCTCACATACATCTTCAATAAGCAGTGGGCGTCCCAAGGAAAGACAGTCTTCCAGATGAGAGCGAAAGAACTTGTGGTTGAGTGATGTTACCTGCAAGAGAGATCACAGATTACTTCCATACCATGTGTTACCAAACAACTAATTAGTGGGAAAACTCCACTGAATTTCTCTATGTACTTGGAGTGCATTATTCTTTTCTTTTCTTTTAATCCAAGCCTTTCCCTGAGTCTGGGGATCGATGAGGAGGGGATATCTTGTTGCTTTTGTGACGATGATGCCATTCTGCACAGATAGGTCATCTCCTGGGAGTCCTTGAAGGTTCCACTCACTTATCTGAAACATAAACAGGTGGAAACGTATTTCATCATATGAATAAATTCTTGTGCAATTAGCAGTGAAATTGCGTTTGTGTTGTTCTTACGGTGGGAGGGTCCACTAAGGCAGAAATGATGTTGAGGTTTTCTGTAAAAGGAATTTTATGCCTCCTGAGCTCTGCCTCCCAGATGTCTTTCAATAACATTTCACGGAAACTCTGGTTGAATGGCCCGCAGTAAGACAAGAAGCCAGTGAGCTGGAGCACGTCACCTACAAGTCTGCCAAGAAGAATAGAAGCAAATTACCTCATTTAAATGCTTAAAAAGCCAATCCCAATTATACAAATAATATATGTCCCTAAAGCTGTATGTGTCACTTTGGAATATTATTTTTCAATGCTAAATTCAGTTTTCTTTATAACCTACCTGTTGATCTGTGATTTAAATTCTTTGCTTTGCTCTATCCAGCGAATTTTCTCTCCACTAAGTCCATCAATAAGTGCAGATGCAGCCAGCATTTTATTCCTACACATCTCAGCATCATCTAACAAGTCCTGAAAAAACATGATATTTTAAGTGACCCACAATTGCAATTTCTAACTTAGTAAATGGTATATCAAAAATGTTTTACAGGCTTGAATCACACCTGTTTCTTTTTCATGGCAGCATCACATTTGGCCTTGACGCTGTCAAACTCTGCTTGCTTCTCGGCCAGCTGAGCCTCAGCCTTGGCTAGCTCATTATTAGCTACTCTTAGTCGGATTTCCTGAATGGCCAGGTTAGCCTGGACACAGAGAAAGGACAATGAAGTTCACCAAAACCTGAGGTTCACAGCAAAATCAAAGTATAATACAACACATATAGGCAGTAGTACTAGCATTTGTATCATCATTATAATATTAAAACATATGTCTACAATGACTCTTTTTAAATATAAACCAATACATGAGTTATAAGGTACAATTCCCACACTATTAACTTAAAATGAATGTAAACACCCTAAAACAGGTTTAAAGTTTTGATTTTTTTAACTTTAATAGTCAGCTATGCCAGATGTGTATTGGAAAAAATGACTGGCTGCAATGTCGAAGATTAACTTTACCTTTAGTGGCAGCACTTCTTTGTTAATGGCAAAGAACGCGGCCATAGCCCGGGTCCATGCTAGCAGACCAGCTACGTTGCCACACACTTTCTTGGCATTTTCCATTGTGTAATCCTCCATGTCAAAGTACGTCTGCAGCAGTTCTACTACTTCTTCATTAATTTTGTCATTTTGGAACTGCTGGAGGGACGTCATAAAACCAGTGGAACCAGTAAGCTAAAGAGTAGAAAATAACATTTTTACAAAAAGGACCCACAAGTAACTTTTATTATTTTGATTGTGTTATTATTATAACACTACAGATTGTGCATACTAGACCTACATACAAACAACATTCATACCTATGTGATGGCTGTGTGTAATTGTAAAAACTGAAATTTAATAAAAATGATTTTTACTTTCAGTGATTCTCCCCATGATGGCTTAAGACAATGCCGTTCTGGATCAACGGAAACAGTATCCAACTTCTTTTGAAATAAAATCAGGCAGCAGTCTGTAATCCTCATAATCAGATGTGGTGGCTTGGCCAATTTTCTCACAGTGGCAATGTCAGCAGGCTTGATGGTCTGTAATTTTTTTTTAAATTGTCAATAGTACACTATAACTGGTGTGAATACAAAAATATGTTAAATAGAATTAATTAATGAAGTCACACAAATCTCACATTTAGTGCAGCTTTAGCCTCTTCTAAAGCTGGTCTGGCAGCCTCCAGTTTTTCCTCTGCAATTGCTTTTTCTTTCTCAATTCCCTCCACAATTTTCTTGGCTTTATCCTTCACAACCTTGACCTCATTCTTTATGATAGTAGCAGCTTCAGCACTCACTGTCACCTCTGCCACCACCTGTGAATGCAACCAGAAATGTGTTACAAATGATATAGTACAATAAATTGTACCACATAAATGTCTATAAGATGTTGACCTCTCATTCAGTTTTTCAGTTTTCAGTACTGGTGCAGATAGTTGTTTCCTTGTGACCATATCTGTCAGATTTGCCACAACCTTTAATACTTGTTTTTATGCAATTTTGTAAAATCTGATTTCTACACATGGTTATCTTGTGCAGGATTGCAGGAGGCAGTATAATTATTTACCTTATCAGCTTTTACAGATGCTATAGCCAGCTCTTTTTCCTTGACTTCAAGCTCTCTGGATAGTTGAGCCACAGAGGTACTCGCCTCCATCAGTTTCGCCAATCCTGGAAAACAGTAACACCTTTTGAAATCCTTTTCCTGAGTAGACCTTACAAAATTGTCTATACATGGCATCTATATAGCATGTCATAGCCTTCCTGCTGAACTTCCTTACCAACATTCATGCGTTCTGCTAGTGTGTAGATATAGTTGTACTTTTCAGTGTATAGTGTTTTGTAACCATTTATAAAAGAGAGGTAGGATTTAGGGGTGACATGAGTCCTTCTTCGAAACCTGAAAAATCAAACAGCATACAACTTTAACTTCATGTAAAATATGTCTTTATATGTAGATATAAATAATTACAATGTAACAGTGTGAACCTATACCTTTCGAAGTAGCTTTCACAAGTATCGGACACTTTATCATGATATGTACCCATGGTGGTCACCACAGAAGCCTTCACATCAGCTGAGCAAACCATTGGAAACTCAGACAAGAAATACTTGGACACAGCCACCAAAGCCTCACTGGGCCAAGGGGTGAACCAGTCCATGGTGCAGCCAGAAATTAATCCGGGAAACTTTAAGGATCTGGAGCGAAACTTCTGCCCCACCTGTCAAGGAGAGTAGATACAATGTAACTGAAATGAGCATATTCACTTATGCATATATAATGTGACAAAACAGAACAAATATAGGACATCAAAGAATACAGTGGGTGACGATATAGACAAATAAAGAAAGATGCAGAGAAATATAAGGTAATGAATATACAAAGATTTTACCTACCGGAGAGAAGCAAAGTACTACGTGCAGATTTTTTCTGGAGCGGGATATGAAGTATTCATAAAGATTGTCAAAAGTTGGTGGAACACGAGGAAACTCCTTTTTCATCACACTGATCAGGTTCTGGGTGATCTCTTGCATTTCATCTTTAGTAAACAGGTTGGAGACCTGCACACAGTTAATTCAGTGAAAACATTAGGACCAGTAAAACCATTTCTCTGATCTCTTTGTTTTTGTTTTATAGGATTGATTTATTTCTTTATGAGATTAAATAGGAAAGTTCTCAACTATGTTATATAAATGCAGACTCAGCTGGTTTGGGTGACCATGGATTGGGACATGAAAGATATCAAACATTTTACCATTGAAGTGAAGTTCTCACCTCTCCAGATGAAAGAACATTGTTGAGGTACTCAAGGAAGGCTTCATCTTTTATTTCATTATCAGTAAAGATGAAGGTGATGCCTTTGCCCTTAGCCCCAGCTGTTTTATATAACAGTTTCAGGTCATCCATGAAATTAGTTATGTTGTAGGTTCTGATAAGAAAACATAGCAGTATAAGAAACAAACCCTCAGTATATCCTCCTGCAAGTGAACTACAGGACAAATTATAACTCCAAATCCTCCAACATTTGACAACAACAACACCAACGTTATTAAAATAACAAAGCTGACAAAGTGATCCAATATTAATGTAACAACAAATTACATACAGTATATACATTTACTTATAAACACTTAAGTTAATGAGAATGGGAATGGTAATAGCTTGTCTTGTAGTGAATTTAAAACGGTAAGAATACTTTTTTTTTAAGTGTCCACTTCTTCTAGATTAAAAATATAAATTATTAGAATCAGAATATTTTATTTTACAAATTAATTTTAAAACACTGACTTTCATTTAAATAGTGAGGAACCATGGGTAGCCTTTCTGCAAACATTTTACAACATACAAAACAACATAGTGACTTTATTGAGTTTTCACCTTATTTACCACCTTATCTTGTGTGGTCACCCTCTTCCAGGCTATCTTACTAATGATGACAGCAGTTTTATGTTTTTACCTTGTCAATGTGATCTGGAAGATGCTGTATCCAGCTATATATGAGGCCAGGCGTGTCAAGCTCTGTTTCCCTGATCCTCCCACTCCCACAAGCAGGGCATTACCATTGTCAGTTCGAATGATTCGTGAGATCTACAGGAATACAAACCTCAAATACATCAGAATGATCCATAGCCTACTCTAAATGATATGTATTGTTAGATTGGCTTTTAGTCAGACCTTGACAAGATGAGTCATGGCATCTGTGAAGAAAACCAGATCTAGGCTGGAGCCTCTTGCTATCTCATTGTGCTGGGCCTGATACATCATCAGCTTTTCTGATAAGAACTCAAAATTTGGCACCTGGTAGAACATTAGTTTGCTAAGTTGATGATGACAGTTGTACACATTTACAGTAGAAATATTATGCAATGGAATAAATATGAACTTCATACCAGCTCATAAATTTTGGGGGCATCAAAACAGGTATCATCATCTTCTTCTCCAGTGGGCTCAGGAGCATCTCGCAGGAAGTCAACAAAGTATGGCTCAGGATGAAGTTTTGGCACAAGGCTGGGGTCAACATGTTCTTGAATCACACGAGATAAAGCCTTCTCAAACCACTCTCTGTCCTCAGAGCAAATAAACCTACAGATATAAAACATTCAGTTTGCCTTTCTTCCATTTGTGTTGTACTTAAAAAGGGCTTTACTGTATGTTAGCATTGTACCTGTCAGCAATCACCCTTGTACATTCACTCTTGAAAAGAGCCAAGAGAGTGGGGATATCATTACACTCCTCTGCCTTAATGTTTAACATCCCTTGCCAGATCCTGGATAAGTCCCTCAAATTGAAGATGTAGTGGAACTTGGATGGTGTAGGAAGCATTTTTACCTTCAATGTGAAATGATCAAATCAAGTCATGTCTTCATTAATAAATCTACCTTTTTAATCAAATTCACATCATCTTCACGTGATTACCTTTGTCCACTGCCATAAAATCCGCCCAGCAGACACAAGACACCTCACCATATCTGATATCTCAGAATTAAATTTCCTGCATTGTTGGAAATATCCAAAGCCAATCATACCTGCAGAAAAAGAGCAAGACAAAAACAAACATTTTAAGTACGTAAAAAGTACTTTCATCCAGTACGTAACTAGAAAATGAATTATTTTAGAGACAGCTACCAAAGATCTTATCGATGGAGGTGTTGGACGGCAGAGTGCAGTTGAAGACTGTAAACTGTCTCTTCAGTCTTTGTGGGATGTCATTTCTCCCACCACCAGGGTGAATCATGGCAGCCAGTATCTGTACGTCCACAATAGTGGTGAAGTCTCCTGGTTTGTCCAGATTGTACATGCCACTCATTTCCATCATCTGACGGACTATCTCATTGGTGATCTGGTTGGACAGTCATATAGAGTAGTTACTTAGATTGAACATGAAATATTAAATAAATAAAAACCTGTTCTATATAAATACCTGATCCCCCCATTCATTAACAATAGGCATGTTGATATCATCAATGAAGACTGTCATCCTGCGCCCCCCTGGGGGTCCATAGGTGCTGCCAATTCTTTTCTCAATGTAGCTTTCCACTGTTCGCTGTAATGGGGGAAAAATGCTTTCATCAATCAAACAGGGAATTGTACAAAGTCATGCATACAGAGCAAGATAAATATTCCACCTGAAACATCATGGGTTCTGTCGCAGATGAGAAGTTCAAGGACTTGGACACGTCTGTTTCTGGATCGTATTTCTTTGTGTAGCTTTTTATCATCACTGTTTTAGCTGTCCCTTGTTCACCAATAAGCAGCACTGCCTATACAAACACAACATTTGTCTTTAACAGAAATTCCTTAAAGAAAAATGAAATAATTGCCTTTTATAAAGAAAAATACTTCTGTTATTTTAAGACACAAGACAATCACCTTGCATTGTTTGGCAATAGTCTCCAGCAGGAAAGAGGTTCTTGTATTATCCACATTTGGCACAAGGATGGAGGAGTAGTCTGGCACATGGTCAGTTGGATAGACATACTCCCCCACATGGTTATTCCAATGACACCATTCACCTGTAACAGAAGATTTACATACATGTAGTGGTATGCCTACAATAAAAGTGTGCTTAAAACACTCACTTGAAAAAACAGATAAAGATAACAAAGAGGTGATATTAAATGTATAAAATGACTTTACCGTTTAGGTTGACCATGTATTCAAACATGGTCTCTCCTTTCTGTATTTGAGGCACATCAATGCAGCTGTTATGACCTCTGATGTAAGCCTCCAGTTTGTCCCTATCTTCTATCTCCAAAATGGCTCCCACGCTCCACATCAGGCAGAAGACAAAGAGGCGTTCAAGGTGTTTGATAGAGGCCAAGCCCCCTGTTTCCTTGGTTGGGATGAGGCCCTCCAGCAAATTCAAAGACTGCGGGTGGATCACATTTAGATAATTCAGTGTTTCATGAAACAAGTTTGGAGCCAGCATCTAATTCCTGTTTGTCTTCAGCGGTTTTCTGGATACATACCTGCATTATGTAGTTGCACTCCAAAAGCTCCATTTTTGGTTTAAGATTCTGCTTCATATATAAGTATGCGTCCTCAAATATCTTGTCGTATAAACTCATTATGCTTTCTGCTTCTTTTGCATTGCGCTTGTGAGCCCATCCCTATGACATAAAGCCCATATTCCACCTAAGCACTTCATTATAAAAAACAACAAATAAAAACATAGTTTCTTTTCTGCAAACACTCTGTCCTTTGACAATATGATTTAACAAAACTGTACCTGGAGTATGGGTTTCCAGCTGAGAGTTGAGGAGCTCATGAAGACCATACCCACCCGAGACACAGTAGCAGGGGAGGCATTATCCATGTTGTGCACCTCAAACACCAGCTTGCAGGATGGAGACATGGTGATGCGGTCACCATTAGCCAGGGTCAGTGTTTTGTTATCATCCAGCACAGAGTTGAGGTTCTCAATCCATATGGCGTCCACAGGGCCATCCAACACAATCCATATAAACTCCCCTGTATTGCACACATTTAAATGTAAATGCTCCATACTTGTATAGCGCCTTTCTAGTCTTTTCGACCACTCAAAGCGCTTTTACACTACTTCTGCATTCACTATTCACACACACATTCACACACAATTTGGGGTTCAGTGTCTTGCCCAAGGACACTTTGACACGCAGCCTGGGGGAGCCAGCTTCTGATGCCAAACTCTATTTACTGTGTATGTATTTTAAATTTTTAATATTTAAATAACTAATAACTAATAATTAATCATATGCTGATGCAAAATTTCTTTTTAACTGAAACCCACTCAAAAGCAAGTTATGACATAAACTGAGGAATATTAGTTCGAATGTACCTTAAACTCTGTGTTACAAACCTTTCTTGGCTTTAAGTGTTCTCCTCCACAGAGTGGAAAATATCCCATCAGTCCAATCATTTGTGGCTGCATCAAGACGACCAAACATCTGTGGTGCAGTGATTGCTTTTGGGTTCATGCGCATCTCCCTGTGCGGTGTTCCACATTCAGACAGAGCTCGCATGAGAATGTTGATGACCGTGGTCTTCCCAGCTCCACTTGGGCCCAAAGTCATCAGGCCATGGCGCACCTGTGAAGCCTCATAAAGCTGATAGGGACAGAAACATGTCAGTAACATATGTTCCAAACAATAACTGAAACAAAAAGATTAAATGTAGTTACTATAACTACCCCCAGTTTGCATGTTTTCCCCGTGTTTGCTCGGGTTTCCCCCGGGCGGTCCGGTTGCCTTCCACAATCAAAGACATGCAAACTAAAATTCATAATTTTGCCAAGGTAATTGTTCTTTGTCTACCACAGGGGGATCATACAGTAAGATACTTAGAAACATGCCCCCACCCTGAGTCTCGACCAACTCTAGCCACCACGACCCAGATCAACCAACTTCATCCTATCCCCCGACCATTCATCTCTACCTTCTCGACCCCTTCAGCCCTCCCCTTTTCGACCTCTTCATCCCTTCTCTCTCGACACCTTCATCTTACCTCCCTGACCCCTTCGTCCCTCCCCTCTTTTGACACTTTCAACTCTTCACTCTCGACCGCTTCTCCCTATCCCCCTTCCCGATCCCTTCATCCATCCCATCTCGACCCCTCCATCCTTTCCTTCCTGAATCTTCCCTAACCAAATAAACTACCTGTTGTACCTCAATTGCCGTTGTCTTAGTTACAGATAAAGATGCTTTGAGGTACCTGAACCAGCTTGAGGTTCCATGGTGGGTGGTTGACAATACCAGCAAGCTCAACTTGATTGGCAACAGCAGCTTGAAGTTCAACATATGTGCTGCCATCCAGCTGGATACCAGGGAATAGGTCATTAATCAGACTAAGGAAGAGGGGCTCATCCTCATCCACCTGAAACACACAGAATGATTCCTACGCACTATCTGCAAACATGGTGCAATACCTCCAAGATGTATTATATTATCCCTGATGGCCAACACTTCTGTCATACCAGTTTTGAAAGATTCATGTCACGCAGCACTCTCATGACAGTGCTGGACTCTGTGTCATCAGGTCGTGCCCTTTTACTGGCCCCCAGTGTTCTTAACACAGACAGGATGTTCCTCAAGCCAAAGTCATAATGGACCTAACAAATAGCAGAGGTTGGGTGTTAGTAGGTCAACTATTCTTCAAAATACTAAATAAGCATAAGATCACAACATTCTCACCTGCTTTGTAAGCTGTTCTTCACACAGTTTATAAAGGACAAAGAATTTCTGGGCTAAGATGACATTGTCATTGAATCCACAACTGGCTAGTTTGACTCTCATAATGATCTGCCAAAGACAACAGTAGAGAAGTAAGGGTCTGTTAAAACTAGAGCTAAAGAAAAAACATTACTTTTCAGTAATTGTAGCCATGACTCACCTGTCGGTCTGGTACCATCATAGACACTGTCCTAAATTGCACTTTTAAGTTTTCAGGAAGTTCCTGACGACCTGCATATCCAGGGTTCTAAATATAGAATGACGACACATTGTTTATTACATTTCTAAAGTTTTCTACCTAGTTTAAAGTGTTTCTCATAACATTCATGTACATTTGTGTATCCTACCATAGTGATAAAAAGGCCGAACTCTGGATTCAGATCCACACAGTCTCCATCAGTAAAGATGAAAGTGCTTTTGTGTTTCTTGCGTGCCATCAGAACAATGTAGATTTGCTGAGCAGCGACAGAAAGCACTGGTAGGTTGATTCTGTTGAACTCATCAAAGCAACCCCACGACCCTGACTGTGCAAGGCCTTAAAAAAAAGATACAGGTGAGATAAATGAAATTTTACACCACACTGCTGGATTATTTCATTTCCTAAGATACCTTTGTATATCCTGCCAAGTCCTCTAAAGTCCATCTGGTCCGAGCAGTTGAAAACCACCACATACTTGCCGAGACAGCGACCCATGTCTTTGGTGGTTTCAGTTTTCCCAGTGCCAGCTGGCCCTGCAGGGGCTCCTCCCATACTCATGCCCAGAGCCTGGGACAGTGTGATATAACACCTGTAGATAAAAAGCAGTCTGACTCAAATTAGAAATGTAACACTAAATCTAAAAAAGTAAATTTAAGTAAAACAATCAAATTCCACTAGTCTTGCCTGTCAGTCAGAGGGGTGATGACCAGACGGTCGGTACAGCCTAGGAACTCATTCTGATAAATGAAGTCGACATTAGTAATAGACACAATGACCTTATCCAGGTCCTCCTTGAAGTAAAATCTGCTCTGCTTCAGCCATTCAAAGTCACTGACTGATTTTATACGCTTTTTTACCTGAGGACAATGTAGGATATCAGTCAGAAAGTGTTACATAAATAACAACAATCAATCAATAATATAAAAGAATCCACAACAGGAGTAAGATTTTTCGAAGAACCTACTAGGTCATTAAATATATCACTCTGGTGCACATGGATTGTGACGAGCGTCTCATATTTGACTCTGTCAAATTTGCTCAGGTCACAGGTGGTTTGCTTAATGAGTGTGCTAAGTAGATTTAGGAATTTCTTTTTGGTAAGAGGCATGATTTCCTTGTCATCTTCAGCATTTTGCAGTGCCTCTTCTGAATTTTTTGTCCAAAGCATCTGGATTCCAAGCAACCCCACCTAAAAAAGTAAGAGCCACATGATGCATGAAAAGATCCAACTTATGAAGTGAATTATCAAATGTAAACTAAAAGTATGAGCTAAGATAACCCTAACCCATTCATTGCAGTGCTGTCCTGTACTAAGGAATTACTAATGTCACCAGTCTGTCTTTATATCGCTCAACACTACAGGTTTATTTATTTTGTTATTTTACAAACATTTACCACGAGAATATGCATCCAAGAATATGAAAAGAATCCTGACCATGTTTGGCTGCCTCAGTCACTGATGAAGGCATGAAAAGAACAAGTCTGTAGATGTTTCATGTGGCATGATGCCATAAGTCAAGACACAGAGGCTAAGCTGTCAAGTGATCACTATGTAGTAGTTTAATCAGGATATGGATAAGCCTTTTATACTTATACCCTGTACATGCCTAGTATTGACCTGATATCTAATACAAAAAGTATTATAGTGCAACTAGTATGATAAATGTCAACTTTATTTTTTTAATGACAGGAACACTGTCTTCTGACCTGTGCTTGAAACTTGTTTAGAAAAGAGAGAAGATCAAAGTCTTCATCGTTGATCTCTAGATCTGAAGCTTTGATAACAGAGTGCAATGAAGCCTGCTGTTGTAATAACAGTTCCCCGAGCCAGAGCTCCACTGGTCCCTGTGCCATGACAGGACTGTCCAGCTGAAACAACAAACACATATTTATTATACCATACTAGTGATCAGTACAAGACAAAAAAGTTCATTCATTTTCAGTACAATTTTAAGTTAGTTCAGTTTTTTATGTTGTTACAAGTTATCTTATTAAGATTTCACAACAAAAACACAAAGTACATGAGTATAATGGATTCAACTACCCAACAATATACTGTATAATGTAATTAAAATCAGCTCCATTTAGACCAGCTGCAACAAAGTGCTTTACATGCTTTCCACAGAATATTTCTTTCTTTTTATTATATATTCTGCAAATGTAGAATTACATTATCTGCAAATGCAATTAGCATTACATACCAGTAGTTTCTCTCCCTCTTGTGAAATAACAGCCAAAATCTTGTCATACTCTGTTGCATGAAATGTCACTTCATTAACATTGTCAAACACTCCAAGTAGATGTGACTGAAAAAATAATTGCATTTAAAATTAGTTTTGCCAATAGTTTTTACCAACCAAATACAAGAAATAAACATGTCAATATGAGAGATTACTACTTGAACATTTTGCATAGATACTGATTCCTTTTTACGCTTCACAGT
>JAPMOB010250670.1:0-21425 GCA_029875015.1 Lepomis gibbosus | reverse complement strand
AAAAAAAAAAAAAAAAAAAAAAAATATATATATACACACAATTTTCTAACCTGAATTGTATGAGAATCACTGGCTTGTCCGAGTATTTCCAAGAGGGCCGGATCAGACACAAAGAAGAACCGTGGGAAAAGGAGCCTCTTTTTCTCAAGGTACCTGTTTAGTGAGATCACATCATCTCCTGTGTAAACAATATCGCTATCAATTGTAGCAGGAAGGTTGGGGCCTATGCCAATTTGGACAATGTTTTATTTTTGGCCCAAAGCATTTGCAAGAAGCAAGGAGTAACCAAAATGAAATCAAAAAAATGTATTTATAATAATTAAGTCTGATGATGATGCTTGAATTGCAGTGAGAATGTTGCAAAATAACCAGTCTTCTATGCTGCTTGAATCTCTTATACATCAGTGTTTTGGCTTACCAAATAATGACAGCAGCAATTTGGAGGATGTTGAAATTAAAGTACAGTTATGCAATGCACTAACAAGTTAGAACAACTTAGAATATTATATATAATTATGTTTTAGCCCCACTAATGTTTCACAAATAAAAAAAAGTTGTTGACCAAGCTTTACCCTGCGAGAGATTTTTGACAGAACTCCAGCTGCTTCTGAAGATCTGGTAGGAGCTCTCCCAGAGTTGGATCACCCACACAGCATTCCACCACATTTGGAACTTTTTGGGCTCGCTGCATGAGTGTAGTCCAGGATTTGTCGATGTTCTGAAAACGCTTTGCTTCCTATATTGGGAAAAATTTAGTATTTTTCTGTTTTACAAAGGTTGTGCTTACCATTGTAATATAAATATAAAAAGTATTAACTATACCTGTGGCAGATCTTTGGCGATGTCACCCCCAACAAACACAGCCTCCAAATAGATCCAAAGGTTTTGCACAATTATCCACTGTTCAATGACATCAGATGATGTGGAAAGCTTGAAGACCCAATCCTGGATCTCTGCTTTGTAGAAGGCACTGTACCTTTAAAGGCAGATAATGACACAGGTTCCTTAAGACAGCACAAAACACTGTGTAAGCCAAAATGATTTATTTTTATCTTTGAAGTAGTAGCATACTTTTGTCCTCAATATGTTTTTTCTCACTTGGTGTTAAATCTTGATTTCAGTAAATGTTTTTAAATCTCATTATTTGTTAATAATTATCAGTCAGTGTTTGCTCTGTTATACCTGTTGCTCATCAGAGACCCCAGCACCATCAGACTATCCTCCAGGATGGTGAGGATCTCTGCTGCATCTGCCCCTTTTAGCATCAGCTCTCCTCTATCTTTGAATGTCATCAAGCTCAGGGTCTGGCTGGACCACATTTCTTTCACTTGTGACAGCTTAGCCTCAATGTCCTTCTCCTTTACAGCTGATATACAAATGTCCTACAGTACAAATGCAAAGAGAGAAGCTTAGGAGGTTGATGAAAATAATAGATAAATGATGTGGCTAGACATTAGAGCAGGTTGTAACCAAGGTTATTATTGTTAACAAAGACAAATGAAATAACAAAAACTAGATGTGAAAAATTGTCACATTAACTGAAATTAAAATAAAAACAAGGCTTTACAAAAAATGACAACTAAAACTGTATTGTATGTTTGCAAAACTAATTAAATCAAAATAAAATAAAATGAATGAGTAAATGTCCTTAGTTTTTGTTTATTTATTTAATAGGACCTACATTAGCCTACATTTCGGGTAGATATGAAGCCGGTGAAACTGATGTTGCGGGGCAGTTGATCTGGCCTGACAGGCGGTTCAGCAGTTCAAGCGGTGATTTGCTGATAGGCACCTGTTTGTGAGCTGCGGATGTGTTATGCTTTTGTCCTCCATGTGAAGAGCTGCCATGCTGTGTCATATGGCTGTCCTGCCATGATTGCTTTATCCATCAAAAGAGCCCGGGGTCAGGGCAGCGTCCGGCTGCAGCGTAGCAGTTGGCGTTAGAGCTGTTACAAGGTGAACCCCATGTAACGTTAGGGGTAGGCTAACCTAGCTGGGGAGACCCAGGTAAGGATCGGCTGCATAGTTGGTGGGAATTGAACATGTTTTCTATTATCTTTTATACATACCTTTGTACAAACAATATGAATGGAACATCTGTACAGAGTTGTGTTTTGTTTGGTTTGGGTTGCAGGTCAGGTTACTGTCTTGGTGGTTTTCTTTCCCTTGTTTAGTTTTTTTCTCTTCTGATGGTCTGGCTTAGTGCTACACTATCTTCCTGTTTCTTGGCTGTCTACTAATTGTATTTCACCTCCATTTATTGTATTTCACCTATTTAACCAAGAAAGATAGAGCTAGTGAGTGATGTAATGAATTTCTTGGAACCACTGGGTAGTAGGATTAGGGTAGTTTGCTCTTTTTGTTCTGTATGTATGTATAGAGATATATATACATACAGAATGTATATAGAAATGATACTGTAGATTGCATGTGCTTCATTTATTTGTAGTATTTATTAAGACAATGTGCTAGTAATTCGAATATGCATATTTGCTTAGTGTTTGGGCCCCTATGTACAGATAGTACAGTTTCAGATAGCTTAAAAAAGGGTGTCCCTTTTCACAAATCTGCATTATTTCTAATTATTGTACTTGTATGTTAAGATTTTGTGAAAAAACTAAACTGGACTGAATTTAAACTGAACTGAGCATCGTGCAGCGACAAAATTAAAACTAACACTAAAACTAATAAAAACTAAACTAAAACTAAGCATTTTCAAAAAATAAAAGCTAAACTAGCAAACCCATGTTAAAAACTAATTAAAACTTAACTGAAATTGAAAACAAAAAGTAAAAATTAAATAAAAATAAGGGTGCTTGCACACCAGGAACTTTTTGTTTTTTCCAGAACAGATACTTTGTTCCAAATCAATATAATACGTCACTTGTGTTCAAACCGCACTGTTGTAAGGCGGTCCAAATCGCACACCCTTTCAGGACTTTCCTTACACCATTACGTCACTACCTCATGCGTGCAGGTCGCGCATTCCATTGGGGGACATCTCCATGACAACAGTAACACAAAATGAATCGCGGGTGGACTTGCCGCTGCAAAGAGGTGAAATAGATGTTTGGTCGGAACAACACATCTCCCAGATGTTGCGCACCGCACATAAGAACACTGAAGTCTACAAGAGGGTCAGTGATAAAATGAAAGAGAGGGGTTGCGAACGCTCCGTCGGGCAGTGCCACACAAAGTTAAAAAAACTCTGACAACAATAGGCCTACATAATACAACCACAACAAAATACTGCAACAAATGAGCAAAATACACTGCCAAAGCTGTTGAAAAGCAATCTTTTGGCGTCAGCTGCCAGGCAACACGCTGATTTGTTCCGGTTCATGGGCCAGCTGTGTTCTCACTGCAAAAAAGCTCCAGGGTTTGAATGGAATCGAGCCGAGACCAGCCCTTCTACGCGATCTCAGCTCGGTTGTTTTGTTTTCCGGTTCAGAGTGTTCACATATTACAAAATGAACAGGGACAAAAGGGAAATGCCTGTCATGATCCTGCCTGTTTGGCCTGTTGGGGAGTCTGGGTCTGATGTCTTTAGTCTTAGTTGTTGTGTACATTACTTTGGTTTTGTCTGCTCTGTATTCTGTCTTCTAGTTCTGTGTTCTGGTGTTTTGGTATCATGTGTGCGTTTCTGTCTTGTTTCTTATTCACTCTGCCCCATGTCTGCTTGTCATATCAGTCTGTTTTCCTCTGCTCTCTCTCTCTCCCTGCCTGTGCTTTGTTATCCCTGATTCCTGTCACCTGTGTTGCTCCCGCCCTGCTCGTTAGTCCCTGTGTATATATACCTGGTGTTTCTGTCTTGTCTTTGTTGGGTCATTGCTTCTGTTACCCTCTGAACCCTCAGTGTGCATTGTGCATTGTGCGTGGTGCCTTCTGTTTCCCCTCTGTTCTAGATACTCTATGTTGCTGTGCCTTCCCTGTTCTGTCGTGTTTTTGGATTTTCGTTTGCATTTTGGATTTGCACTTTAGATTACAGCCACTAAACCAGTAAGTGTGCTCGCCTTTTGTTAAATAAACTGTTGAACTGAATCTGCAAGTGTGCCCTGCGTTTGGGTCCTACTACCTGCCTCCATACCACTGAATTTCTGACAATGCCCTCTTGTTTCGGGACATCTCCAATCGATTCAGGTGTGAAAGCACCCTAAAACTAATGAAAAATCAAATAACAATGGTTGTAACCACAATGTTCAACTGCCAGCAAACCTCAATATCATCCTTGTACTTCAACAGAGGCGCTTCCATGATGTTCTGCAGTGTGAAGACTTTAGACTCCACCTCAAATTGGTGACCAGTCAGGTCTGTGATTCGGTCCCAGTGTCTCCTCATCATAGACTTGTTAGCCATCATCTCAAGTAGAGGGCATGACTCACTGAAATCATCAATAGTCTTCTTCAGGTCTAGGAAGGCTTGCCAGTCCTTTAGTCCTTTGGGTAGCTTTCGGCACCTTGAAATAGGTTTAATCATTGAAGTTTATTCATGAAACAATATACAAACAGCAGTTTCATTTTCACTATCTACAGTTCAATACTTTAAGCAATTATAGAAATATTACTGTATTAACTTTGGGGACAATGCTGGTACTTTTAATTGGGAAAATGAGAATTGGCAGAAATACTTTGATTACCTGTTCTGAAACTCCAAAAGTTCTGCATTGATCTTCTCAATATCTACATCTGTCCACAGAATGCCATAATATCCACGAATCTTAGTCATCACTGCATCATATAGGCCATAGAGTTTCTGTAGCAGGTCAAGCTCTTTTCTGAGTTAACCATAGGAAATCATACAAATATTAGTGTGAATAATTAATATGATTAACAGAATAAATAAGTATTGCCAAAACTTTCATTGTTCTGGTAATGTAGGGTAAGCTTTTGTAGAGTAGCAACTCACTTTTTCTTTTGTAGACAGTCATACTCTGTGATTGGCAAGCCAAGAAGCTGTTCCCCAGAGGTATATGTGTTATAATTTCTCCATAGTTCTTCAAATCTAGCCTGAGTACAATTAATTAAAAAGGGTCTGTATTAAATACACAAAATAATATAATCTCAAAACAGTAAAATGCTAATATAGTTTTGTCTTTTTTCTGCAGAAAATCAACCAGTTACAAGTGACATTCAAATAAAATTAAACATTGCAAAAAAAGAAACAGATTTACATAGCATTTTAATCCCTAGCTCACTTATTGCCTCTGATAATTTTGCATTAAGATCCTTGGATTGATGTTATGTGAGCTGACACACTTTATACTCATAAAGAATAAAGACCACTGCATCAGAAAGTGTCTGCCCTCAGAGGTGGTGTAGATAGCCGATAGACACAGTAAGGGAGGAAATTATAAATCAAACGTTTTTGGTGTTTCTAACTATCTTTATCTTAACCATTTAGGTGAAATCTGTATTAAAGTAGAAACCAGATATTAAGTTTGGCCTGTGGGTCATCTATTGCAGAGTTTTGCCAATTTCAGTAAATCTTGATTTCAAACTGACATGTCTTCAGTGTGCCACATACTGAATGCAGTAAATAGCTTTTCTACTTGTTTAAATGCTTTTCATGAGTCTAACATTGACCAGAAGACAGAATTATATTAAGTTAATTGACTGTGTTACCTGACAAATCTGGAGCCTGCGGCTGGCTTCTTGGGGAGCTATTCCATCAACCATGGGGCCTTCCTATAAGACAAAATTATACAAGAACGGAATTATAGATAAATTAAATTGATTGACTGAAAACTGATATGGATTACAGATACATAGATTACTTACTAAATCATATTTTTCCATATAAGTGTCAACATCTTTTTGGAAAATGGCAACACACTCCAGAAGGTTTTGTCTGAACTTGGGCTGCATACGAACTAGCTCATCTTGAACTGACCTCTGGGAAAATCAGAAATCAAAAGATCACAGCTGAGTTACAGAAAAGAAAAAATCCATAAGTAAAAAAGCATAAATTACTATAATACTAACAGCTTTAGATTGAAGCTTTGTGAAGAAATGCCTCATATTGTACACCCCTTCTGCTTCTCTTTTGGTCACTTCTGTTTCATATTTATTCAATATTTCATAGGCTTCCTGTAAAAGATCATCATAAGATGGTTATTTGACAACTTCAAGAAATCAAAGTATTCAATTCATTTCAATTTTATTTGTATATCGCCAATCCACAACAACTGTTATCTCGTAGCACTTTTCATCTAGAGCAGGTCTAGACAGTACTCTGTCATATTATTTACAGATATCCAGCAATTCCCATCATATGCAAGCACAACTGTTTTTTTTTTATACAATCTACAATTAGCACAACAGGGGTCAATGCAGAAGCTCAAAAAGACAGTGTCCTCTGGCTGACTTTGGCTCAAATTTTGTTATAATACATCATCTGGCAAGGCACTGCACAGGTCAATCAAATACATGCACATTCCTGGTTATAATTCATACCTCAATGGAAATCAATGTCATATCAGTTTCTATTTCAGCATCCCGAAGCTTAGACAGGGCCCCCATGGCGTGACGCACATCTTCCAGATTAGCCACAGGGTGAGATAGTTTTGTGAAGTATTTGTTAATATGTATGCTGGTGTCAATCATTTTCTTTCTGTACTCCTCCTTCAAATATTTGCACAGCAGTTTCTTCCAGGTTTTGGTCTCAAGTGTCAAGGACTTCTTTAATGGCTCTATAAAAAGAGATACAATTTACAGTGCAGAATTTGCATTCCTTCCCTTTAACACATACAGTTCTCAAACCAGACACAACCAAGTGACGACGTAACTACTAAAAAAAACCTATTCTCTTCTATTTAAGACTCAAATGGTCATTTGACATTTTTTATAATATCAACTGTTTCTTAAGAGGATGCTGCTTCTTGGGTCAAAAGGATTGTTGTTGTTAGACATTTTTCCAGGTGTGACAGAGATGGAAATGTTGGTCAGTTGCAGGGGTGGACAAAGTACACAAATCCTGTAATTGAGTAAAAGTACAGATACCCTTGCTAAATATTACTCCAATAAAAGTAGAAGTCTTCAATAAATAAATAAATATATAATTTTCTACTTGAGTCAAAGTACGGAAGTACCTGCTTTCAAAAACATTTAGTATCAAAAGGAAAAAGTACTATTAGTATGGTTTTAACAGAGAACATGGTTTGTCAGGGGTTTCTGTCAAACAGAATTAAAAAGGTAGCTTTATATATTTTGTGTGTAAAAATCTTACTTTTTAAAGTAACTAGCAACTGGAGCAGTCAGATAAATGTAGTGAAGTAAAAAGTATTTCCCTCTGAGATGTAGTGGCATGAAAATAAAATTCTCACGTAAAGTACGAATACCTCTCATTTGTACTTAAGTACAGTACTTGAGTAAATGCACTTAGATACTGTCAACCCCTGGTCAGTTGGCCCAATTTGGTCCAGACCACTGACTTCACAGTATATAAAGATGGACGACGTGACTCCCCAAAAGTGAAGCCAAAACATCTCTATCCACCACTTGTGGCTGGCTGAAGTATAGGTCATAAACACCGCGGTGATATCATGTTGATGGACGTTCAAGTGTTCAATTTTCTGAAAAAAATTGTTTTAATTAGTTATTTGATGCTATAACATGGTGGCGTCACATCATGATTGACAAGTGAACCCTTGATTGAGTCGGCTAGGTGTTTGGTGGCTCCAACTGACTTCACCGTCACAAGATGACAGCAAACATATCCAGGGTATTTTGGTTTCATTTGTGTAGTGGGAGGAAGTGGGTATGTGTCGTCAATCTTGACATACAGTTTATGGTCAGAAAAAAATAACTGGATGGACTGCCATAAGTGTAGTGCCACCACAAGGTTAACATTTTTGATTTTGAGTGTAATGTCTAATTATTGGATGGATTGTAATTATTGTCTGTACAAAATTAATTTATACTATATATAACTTGTAACTTATAAGTTTTATATATATAACATATATATAACTAATACTCTTTATAACATCTGATTGTAATCACTTTGGAGATCCCCTTACTTATCACCCATCATCAGGTCAAACTTTCTACTGTCACTTTGACATTCCAGTCTTCATCAGCTGTGGCAAATGTTAGTATGCGAACACACCAGACTGAGCAGGTAAACATTAGCATGTTAAATTTATCATTGTGACTATGAAGTTGGTGACTATGAAGTTGGGCAGCTGTGGCTCAGGAGGTAGACCGGGTTGGCTGTTAATCGGAAGGTCGGCGGTTCAATCCCCAGCTCCCCCAGGCTGCGTGTCGAAGTGTGCTTAGGCAAGACACTGAACCCCGTATTGCCCCTGAATGTGTGTGAATGTTAGTTTCTCTTTGAGCACTTAGGCTCAGTGTGTGAATGCAGAAGTAGTGAAAAAGCTGAAAAGACTAGAAAGGTGCTATACAAGTATGGAGCATTTACATTTGCCTTAAAGCATTACTGCACTTGAGCACATCCTGATATATCTGCTTCCATCAACAATAGTGGGAAAAAACTAAAGCTTAAGCTGCTTCCTCTGTGTGCTGAAAAGCTTTAACTTTCCGTTCTTCAATTCTTGGAAATTCACCCAGCAACACACAATGTAAAATTGAATGTAGAGACAGAAGAGAAAGAAAGAAGTGTGGGTAAAAAATAATACCTTAGAACTTGTCAGTTTGCTGTTTGGAACACATTATAGCTACCTTACCTGTTGACAATTCAGTAAACCTCATAAAAATTATGGATTTGATATCATCAATTTCTTCTTCAATTGAGTCGTAGCGTTGGATTTCAGATTTGATCTGGATCAAGGATGGATTACTGTCCATGAATTCCTTTAAAAAGTTTAAATAATCATAATGTTATCATTATTATTATATGAATATTTAGATTGTCTAAAAGTCAAAACTTCCTAAACAGGATAACAAACCTTGACTTTGAGGTTCCTGTCCTTTTTCCAGAGGACTCTGAAAGGCTCAAACTGCTGCAGGACATCAGCCGCCTGTCCTCTCTGGGAGCTGACCTCTGATTTCAGAATGACCACCACTTTCTTGATGTCCTTGTGTTCAACAACTCTGTTGTGCAAATTTTCTTTTTCTCCATCTATGAGATCATCACAAACAGGCACACACACACACAAATAACAAGCGTTCTTGACAGTTTCAAAAAGTTATAAAACTAACTGTATTCACACATCAGATCAAAGGTTGTTTTCCTAAGAGCTGTATACCATTTCTGTTACAAGTTTAGTTTTGGGTTATGGTTGAGTTCTAATTTTTCTCTGTGTTTTTAGTTTTTGCCATTGTTTCATATGTCTTTATATTTTCTTCTGTTTTTCTTATTCCTTGTCCTTAGTTATTTATGTCTTGTCCATCCTTGAGTATTGTCGCATGCTTTACTTCCTGTTTTATTTTGTTATCGTCAGTGTCTGGTGTTCTCATCTAGCTTTGTTCTTGTTCTGTTAGTTTGTTATGTTAGTCTTCATTTAATATTTATTTATTTGATATACTTTTGTTCATGGATCTGTCTGCTTGTGTTTTTGTTTTATTCTTTATTCTGTTCTGTTTTAGTCTGTCTCACCTTCTTGTTTCGCTCTGCCCTGTTTCTGTGTCTGTTTGCTGTCCCTAATTAGTTCCTCATGACGTTCACCTGTGCACTCCCTCCCTCCGTCTATGTTGCGTCTTCGTTTGTTGAGCGTGTCTGCCTGAGCTCTTTTCCCTGGTTTCTTGGATTCCCTGTACCCTTTGGATTATGTTCATTTGGAGTTACCTGTGTTTGAACTTTTGCCTTTAGCTTGGATGTAAGCCTGTTTTGTTTGCTAAATACATTTATTTTTGAACTGCATCCTCCTTGCAAAGTCTGCATTTGGGTCCAAACCTAAGTCTTCCTGCTGCTGCACTCAGCATTTAAACATGACAACTTCAATTAACACAGGCCTTTGTCAGTTTGATGCTCCCTCTTCCCCCGCCCCTCAATATTACCGCAAATTACAGTGACCATTAACTAAATTTCTGTGGTGTGTCAAACAATCTCGCATTAAGCTCACTACTATGCAGCGATTAAGGACTGCCTCTACCGAACTTAAAGCTCTATGAGTAGGCCTTCACATTTAGACCTCTCCTATCTTGGTTTGAATCTGATGCTCAAGTGTTCATATTTGCTATTGATATGGAGCAGGGCAAAGAAATAGGCTGGTTGTTCTTCTTATTTGGGGCCCATTGGCCCAATCCCAATGTCCACCCTCACAGACTCTCAGACTTTGAGGCGTCCGTGAGGGCAAACACTAGTCGGCAGTAGTGCTACAGCGTCCACGGTGTTGACCTTTACCGGCCGAGCAGGCAAACTTCCGGTTTAGCCCTCCGCTAACGTGAATGGATGTAAAATTGTATATGTGCGGCTGGTGTAGCCTTTTCAAATGTTATCGACCGAGTAGATCACTTTCTGATAGGGAAACAAATCATTTTGCTCAGGTTGTGACGGTCAAATATATCGATTCACCGTGTTACAGCCGCCATTTTGGCCGCTAGTAAAAGTTACTTCAAAGGACGGGCACTTCCTGTCGGCTCAGAGGCACTGCGAGACTACCTAGCCGACCAATCACAGTGCTTAGGTCCACGTCGCCTCAACGTGGTTACATTTTTGAGGAGGTGCACGCCAGGTACATCGTAGGTGACTGCGTAGGTTAGCGGGCTATGCAGAGGCTACGCCGTCGATTTGACGCAGAAGTATAAATTGCACTTTAGGGCTGTCAAATCGTCAAGGGCTCTCTCGTGAAGTACATATTTTTCTAAAAATTTCATCACAAAAAAAAAAAAAAAATACAAGCAATGTCAGAAGACTGATTTTATTATACACTGGACTGTCAGATAAAAAATATTAAACAATACATTTTAAATCTCTTTTTGTATTTCTTAAAACAAAGAGATTTACAAATTAACAACTTAATTAACTATTACATTCCTATCAACTTGTCTGTCAGGTTTTGTTCCCATTCATGTGCATCCTAACAATGACTTACCTTTGTTTTTAGTGCTATTGTGACTGTACTCCCACGACCACGCAATACCCCTGCTAACTTCCAACGCCAAGTCAATTAGTTGATTTATGGCCTGCTGGCTCTCATCTTCAGTGGGTATCATTACCTGGTGACAACAAATGCCAGACAGAGAGACTTAATGTTCTGTTTAACAAGTTTGACAAGTAATTTCAGATAATCCCTCTCACCTACAACATAACTAGTTCCAACTGGATTTAATTGCCGGTGAATAGAAGAAACTCACCACGTTTGGTCTAACCAGCTGGACTTCAGATTTTATTAGTGAGACCGTCTTAGACTTTGATGTCGGACTATAAGAGATCATATTTCATTTTAGATATTGGCCTTTTTTCTTACATAATAACAAACACAGCAATACTTACTTAGTGCCACAAATTCTCCTTTTCAGGGCCTCCAGAGATAACTTGGTTGTTTTGACCAGTGCATCTAATACCCTTGCACTGAAGTATTCATAAAGCTTCTTAAACTCCTGAAATCAAGATTTTTATTAGAAGAATTAACACATCTGTTGGTATAATGTATATAAGACCAATGTTTTTTGTGTTGGTAAGCAAACACACCTTTTCAAATTTGATTGCTTTATCTCTGTCTGGTCCTTCTAAATTAATTCCCTCATTTTCATAAGGGGGCTTCTGGCTCTCTCCTGAGAATGTCACACTCTTCCGTCCTAAAATGTTCAAAGGGTTACATAAAAAGATACACACCCATACATATTTCTAGAATTGTATGTGCTGTATGATTGAAGTTTGTGTGCAAGACTTAAAACTGAGACTTAAGAGAACCTGAAACAGGTTCCTCGACAATCTTCTTGGTGCCTTTTGAGTCATAAATGGCCCTGAACACATTCTCCAGCTCCTTTACTGCTTGTTCGACACGACTACATTCGTAGTCCAATTTTTTTGCCCAGTCCTTACATTGATTCTAAAAGAAGATATATATAATGAATATAATAATTGGAGAAACAGACATAATTCATAAAAAACAAATACAAAAAAACACAACAAAAAATCCTACTACAAACCTTTATCTTTACCAAAGTAATAATTGTTGAATCTAAGTTTTTTGACCACTTGGGGGCAGCATAAAAGTTGTGAACACAACACTGTCAAACCATCACCTTTTAAGTTGATATGGCAAACAGTTACCTATTTACATGTCCAGCAGTTACAAAGCAACATTTGGAGTCCTGTTTGGTCTCTATAAACTCTTGAGGGACATGTCTAGACCTTTCGCTGCTAAATGCTCCACTATGTGCACCAGCCAATCACTGTTTTTTTTAGAGTTTATTCTGCTGAAAACAGCTGCCTGCTGCAGCTGAAACAAGATAAATCACTAAAAACCCGTTTCCCCCCTTTTCTACATTTTCATTTGATATCAGTATAAAACCATACTAGGATTCATTTAATGGAAGAACATTAACAATTCAGTATTAACATAAATATAAGATGGCAATCAAAAAAGTGAAATACAAGTCCATACCTCATTAAGGTAAATCAGGTGCTGCAATGAAGACGCATCTTCTGGGAGCTCAATCAGCACAGTTTCTGAGATGTCTTTAAGAACATCGTCAATGTGTATCTTACAGATATCCTGCACCTGAAAAAACAAAATGTTATCTGGAAACATGCCTATGGTATTTTTATGAATCCCTGGAGGGTAAAAAGTGTTATTGCTCACTGGTGATTGCACTGTTAATATAATTTACACAGCAGATACACAGCCATTCATTAATAATTCCTCTTAACAAAATGGAATTAAACATACTGATGATTTTTTAAATCCTTTTCTAGAAGTTAATTATCTTTAGTACAGCTTTTTACAGTAACTAACTATACTTGAAATTATAGCAATATCCATATCTTAAAAGGAAAGACAGCTAATAC
Organism: Lepomis gibbosus; assembly: GCA_029875015.1. NCBI lineage: Eukaryota > Metazoa > Chordata > Actinopteri > Centrarchiformes > Centrarchidae > Lepomis > Lepomis gibbosus. Next base: position 8,510 of record JAPMOB010250670.1, on the reverse strand, counting down.
TTTGCTCAGTGACTTCATTCAGAAACATACCTTCTTCACAAGAAGTTTGAGCTCAAACAAAGCAGTGTCAACATTTTGGAAGAACTTGTCCAGGAGTAAGGATGACCAGGTGAGCAGCACTGATCCATGGCGAAGCACAGATTCCACCTTGTAATTAACCAAAAACATAATAGCTAAAAGGCAAATCTGGAAGCACTGAAAAATTAAGATATAGTAACTTTTTTACACATAAGCCAAAATAAAATATGGTTCCATACCTTTTCCCACAGAAGTGTTTTTTCTTGTTAAGCAATGAAGCAAGAAACACTAAGTGTTTTTATTGACTTGTGACACATATCAAGTGTTGAACCACTTCACCACATCAATGAGAACATGACATTATTTTTTGATTTTTTACTTACTTAAATGTTCTACTTTCAAAATGAACTGTGTTTACTGACTGCTTACATTTTTTATTTTTGAAGCCATCAAGCTGGTGAAGTCTGCAGGTATGTTCTGACAAGTGGACTCATAATCATCCAAAATGGTCTATAAAAAAAAGAAACAAGCTTACATGTAATTTTATATTAAGGTAACTTGTCTATCTGTGAAAAACAATGTTAGGATTTACCTGTAGTCGGAAGTGATAGCCCTTTATTTTGCTTTCCAAATTGACCAGACGCAAAGCCTGCTTTGGAACTTCCAGACCCATCTTCAACAAACACTTGGCCTCCCGAATTACCTCAGTTACTTTAGGATCAAAGTTGACAACTAATTTTCCAGTCTTTGGGTGACGAACCAGCAGTGTAATATTCAAGACTGTTATGAAGGAGAATATGGAGAAAGTATTTGAAATTATGACATGTAACCATGACGCAACTTAACAAGGAGCATTGTGTGCCATCTACGGTATCAATATATTAAATCTGAGCCAAAGAACTAACCATAATCTAGTTTTGAGACTTCATCCATCCACGCTGCGTGGTAAACAGACTCAAACTCTACTAATGCAGCTGCAGTTTGATTGTACATTTTGACCACTTCTTGTCCCTCAGGATTGTTTATCTGTTAATGACAGATCCATTCAATGTTAAAATAGTTCAGTACGATAAAGTATTTCTTGTTGTTTTGGTGAGAGAAATGTAGGTTTACGTTTATGTATGATATGGGCTCCTCAATTTTTTTGTAGAGGTGCCTGACCCAACCAATCCTTCCAGCAACAGGAGGCATGTTTCTAGCTAATGGGGGGTCATCTCTCTGACTGTCATAGAGCTGCAAAGAAAATGTTACTTTAAAAGTCCATACTTGACAATGAAGTTATACTTTATTGTCAGTATCTATTCTAGCAAGAAAATGTCATACCTTTTTCACAAACTCTAGCTCTGAGGCATATTGCTTAAGAATAAGACCCAAGAGGCTGGGAATTTCTGTGTCAAGACAGGGTATGTTCAGCCTCTGAAAACTACAAATAAAGGTATTCGTGAGATCTGTGTTAGAATTTTCTCATTATAATGCCAAAATAATCCAGTTTGAATTATTACAGTAAAATCGTTATAATATGCTACAATGCCATGTTATACTGACCGCTGTATTAGGCACAGAGCTTGCTGAGACGAGATGATGTTTGAGAAGCATGAACTCATAAATGCCCGAAGCTGGTTCTGTACATAAGGATAGCCAAAACTTTAATATGACAATCTACATTTGAAACAATATTTAATATATGAGAGAGGGAGACAATAAAAGCTACCTACACCATAGATTGTAAACAGAGTAAATTATACATACCTCAATGTTGCTGATTTGACTGATAAACTTAGTAAAATCAGTTTTGAATTCAGCAGTCCTTGGAGCTAACATATCATACTGCTTCCTTTTCAGATTCATGGATATAGTGTGGAATTGTCTGGCCAGAATTTCAATGCCTTCAATATTTGATTTTCCAAGAGATTCAAATGTTTTGAACACTGTAATTATTTGTGTGATCTATAAAAAAAATGCTTATTGTTACTTTGCAAGTCCTTACAGTAAGAGCGGGATTTAAATTTACAAAGTTAGCGTGGACTGCACCTTATCGAGTTGCTTGCAAAAGCCCTCAAACTTGCAAAAGATCTGCATTTCTGAAATGTCAAGGGGCCTCTTTCCAGGCCTTTCCATTGTTTGTGCCTTTGTTTTGTGGAAGCAAGACTGATACTCCTGATACAAGCTGATACAGTCCTGCCAAAGATAAAACACGAATGACAGTTACATACTGATATCAACATGTCAAGTTTCAGAAATGATACTTGATGTTTTCTGTACAGGTAGGTATCATCATCACCTGCATTTTCCTGATGATGTCTTCAGCATCTTGGTCCCATATTAAACGTGTGCCATTGTCAGTAATATATGATCTGCATGCTGTAACCATCTGATTTGTGACCTGGAAGATTTTTCAGGAACGCAATTACAAAGTAGATTGGATCTTTAGATTATGTAAACATATTTTTCTGACACTGAAAACAATACACTTACTTTGACAAAAAGTGCAGATATCTTTTCACTTGTATTGTAGTACAGTGAAACACTGTAAATCATTTGAATGGCGTTGATAACGTTCTGCACGCTTTTCATCATGGTGACCTGAAATCACACATTGTTGTACATCTATAATATTTACTTTACTATATTATTTACTTACTCTGTGTGGAAATTACTGGCATCATTTTACCTCCTAATGAACAGCTACTTCACATAATTTATCAATAAGGGCTGAAACAATTCATTGAATAAATCGATCAATAAAATTCATCACTCAAATTCTATGCATTGATGCTTTGTTTCATATAACTATACAGCACACTGTTTTGCACAGACATTTATTTCTGTGGCACATCGCGCTTACGCTGCGAACAGGACGTGATTATAATGGCGCTGTTTGCAACGTGGAGGAAGAGAGAGAAAATAGCGGAAAGACGAAAGTGTCTAAAGTATGGGATTATTTCAAGCTAAAGAAAACAACAACCCTGTAATGTTACCTTACGTCCACTGTAAAACGAAACTTTTGTGGCCTCTGCAACAGCATGAGGTATCTGATCAGAAAGCAGCCGGTGTTCTTCCAGCAGACCGCAGACAAGGTAACAGTAACAGCAACTTTAGCATTTAACTGAAATCATGAGTTGAAGGCTAGCCAAAGTAAGCCGCAGACCTCAGTTGAAAATGTACACACGTGCGTTTCTCCTTTTTGTGCCGTGAGTTGTAACCTCACAGTCAAGAGTTAACTGGGTGTCAGGGAGTTGCACCTTTAACTCACCTCCAACTCTCTCTGTAGCTCAGACAATCCCTGCTACCTGTGTGTGCTAACCCAGGCTTTCACCCATATTAATTGTCTTAATAATTGCTATCTTTATTATAACAAACAGCTGTTTCATGTTCAGGATCGCTCATTTCGCGTTTCACATTTCACATGTTTTCTTGATAAAACGTGGTTTGAAGACCAGCATCGGGCTACACAGCTGCTGTAAATCAGATTCAGCAAATACTTCTAACTTCAGATAACTGCATACAGCAAAGGCTACCATCCTGGTCCATATGTAAGGACGTATTAATTCATAAAACTTACATTAAAGGGTAAAAAGAACTTAACAAGTCTGACGATTGAAGTCCTGCTTTAGGAGAAGATAAAGTCTATCATTTCTAGCAGTGTCAGCAGTGGAATTTAAGGAATAATGTTTGATGAGTGTGCCTGCAGAGTTGTGACTCTTACAAGTTTCACAATTGCAGAAGCAAAGCCCACGGGCACTTCCAGCTGACTTGATTATCAGCGACAAGTCAGAGACAAACTAACCTTCAATAAGTGCATCATTTAAGTTGTTTTGCTATTGTACTGTTATACAATAACATCAATGACAAATTTAAATGAATATCATTTGAATTGCATATTCAAACATGATCATGTCAACATAATTATGTTAAGTGTGATTTATATAGGATTTTCAAACTCAAAATTGCTTCAAAGTAATTAAATATACATCCGTTTAAAAAACTTAAGTTGAGATAACAGCAGAGTAATTGCACATCAGTCCTACGACAAGTCTGGACAACTCGTAAATTGTATTTATAAGAGAAAATTCAAAATACAAGACAATTGGTGAATGCGGGGTGCCGCCTAAATCACTTGTACAAGCCACTTAAGAACAAATCTGTTTGTATGAGTTTATTGTGTCAGGGGTATTGTTTCTAATTGGATAATAAACAGGTAATTGTTTGGTAACACATTAGTCTCAAGAACATGATGGAGCAGTTGCTCTAATTAACCTTGTTTAGTTCATGTTTAATCCTGTCTGGAACAAATCAAGGGGTCTCTTATAAGCTGCATTTAGTCTAAATATAGCTACTGTCTTTCATTATAAGCTGGTATCCAGTAGAGGTCACTCTATCTGCAGTTTAACCTACACTTGCTGCACACATGGGCTGCACCTGAAATTGCCTTCACTATACAGGGAATAAATACTACATCAACAGTATATTGAGTGTTATTTTCAGTTATCAAAAACTAATTTGGACTGATGTCATGTGCAACACATGATGACATTGTTGGTTGGTGACCAATTTCAATATGGTTAATGTTGCTGTATGCAATTTTTTCCGTCCTCTATATAGGGCGTTATTAATGCTTAAACAGCATTACAAAATGCCGTACACATTTACCAACTTTTATGGAAAATGTGCTTTTTTAACAACTTATAACTATAACAACACTTAGGGCATTGTTTTTCAAATGCATCTTTTAATCTGCTCTTTTTGCAGACACTGTACCTGAATTATGCTCCTTCATCTTACTTTATACATAAAATTATCTATTAGAGAGTCTCTCATTCATTACTAACAAATACAACCTTTACTTTACATAAATATCATCACATGAAATACATGACTATACATACCGGATCACTGTTGTATAGAGGTTGACAGACTTTCTCCAGTGTGTTGAGGAATTTTACATTGTCTTTTGCCTCATTGGCGCGATCCGTAATCCTGGCATCCAGCTCCTGCCACATCTATATAAGTACATGGTTGAAATGGTTCAATTTTGATACTTATATTCTAATGTTTTTCAGTCCATACAATGCCGTTCACAAATGACTGTACCAGAGCCTAAAGTGATGTTTGTTGTGATGTGAGTTGGAACAAATGTATCTTACTTAAACACATTAACTTGATAATAACAGTTAATAATAATACAGTGCTAGAATCAGACCTTTACAATATCATGTCGCATTAGTGCTCTTCATAAATTGTTTACAGTTATTGGTTAGTACCTTAAAACAAGATGACTACGTATAAAAAAAAAATTAGAATTAATTTGCACACCTGGAATGATCATCTTTACACTGTGGACACTGATCTGTGACAATTACTGTATCTCATGCAACAATAACATTTTCTATCATAATTTGCACTAACACTTGTTTCACTTTACATAGAATAAAATAATCATATTGAATTGACACACACCTTAGATACAATATTTAAGCGTCCGTACCTTCATAATTTTGGAATTGTTGATGTGGAGCACCATTACCACAGCCTTACACTCTGGACCTTTAATGTGACTGATGATGGAGTTGAACCGTGAAGACATTTTTTTCCAGTGTTCTAACTCACTCAGTGGCCCTGCAGAATCAACTCCTTTCCTCAACTGATCACTTTCTATCAGGACCTGATGATTATCGATACAGAGAAAGGTTTACACGGCAGCAATTTAATTTAATACTCTACAATTAGACTCCTTTAGGAAGTCATATGCTTTAACATTTCAATTAATGAGATTAATTAACCAATGTTTATGTCCCATGTTATCTGTACTTTCCATTATATTTTGGACCATCTGCATAGATCTTAAACATGCTCTAATATTGTATCTACACAGCATCTTAATGAAACTGTATTGCTTTAGTCTTAGTTCTTTAATCTTTGATACTGAGAAACAAACTTTTTTGTTCACATGAATTTGACTCCGAGTTGTAATAGCCAATATCAAATCTTAATTTTACCAACCTGCTCTATTTGCTTATACCATTGCTTAAGAATTTCTTCCAGTCGATGCACCATGTCAAAGTTGGCAGCCGCAGCTTTCATATCTTCAAGAGAGGCCAATTTTGAGAAGTCAATATCTGCAACTGTATTGAGATGAACAATACTCTCATTGCTCATCTGGATGTCTGTGGTACAAACATGAAAGATAAATAAGATATATAAATATATATATCAAGTATGATTTACCAAATAAAATGATTGAGACATGTTACTGTGATCATTTTAATAAAACATCAAAACTTCAAAAACTCAAAAAATTATGTAACTGATAGTTTTAAGAAAAGAAAATTACTAACCATCTATGGAGCTAAGACAATGTTTTAAGGTGTACTTGAAGTTCTTTTTATATTTTTCTCCATGTCTAGACTTGTCTAAGACCCCCCAGTTTTGTGCTGCATCAAGAGCTGGTAGTAGAAAGTTGTAGGCGTTCCTTGCTCCTTTCAGGAGGCCATCTCTGGCATCGACCATTGAAAAGAAGATCTCCTACCATCAACACAAGATCATCCAAAAAAATGTAAAAACTAACTTAGTGCTAGTTGCATTGTAATCAGCAGTGTTCATCTTCTTAAGCAACACTTTTCAATGACAGTAGTTGCAAGCGTTTCCCATATGAATACAGCAAATGCGGATTTGTTTCATCTGACTTGTTACAGGTCTAAAATCAGCTGTCTTGTCTTGTTAAATGGTATGAAAATATGATCTATTGATCAATGATCAATCTATCTCTGTATTTTAATGCAGATCCATACCTACAATAAAAATGTCACTACTTTCTGTATTGTTAAGATATTTTGATATTTTGAGCCTTTGTAGTTGTACGCTCCCTGATACACTCCCTGATAGAGTTTTGTCTTTATTTTAAAAAATTATAACAGACAGACAGCTTCCTTTAGAACATTTATAAAATTCTGACATCAGGCATGAAATCGAACCAGGGGTGAAAAAGGTGAGAATGATATTACCCCTCTAGGGTGGTCCGGGGGGGCATGGTCCCCCGGCAGAAAATTTTAAATATTCCATATTTTAAATCATCCATCTGATGCATTTTGAGATGCATTTTTTGCCAACCTGGGGAGAGCTGGAGAAACTTAACTTCAGCCATGAGTCAAAAATATTATGGCCTCCTTACTAAGTATTATGCAAGCCATTTCACTGGGTCTAACATTTACAGTATATGAGGCACAATGTCGTAAGGGCACCAAAAATGGCTTAACGCATAACCCCCACAAGAGATGGTGGACATGCTGTAACTTAACTTGTCTACTCTTCTATCGTTTGTTCTCTGCAACTCTTTTGTTGCAAACAAAAAAGACGTCTAAAACAAAAACAAATCTAAACACTGTATGTGAGCGGATCAAGAGTATGATTTTGTTCTGTTTTTCTTATAAACACAGGGTACGTTAAAGGTGAGCTGCAGGACATCCCACATGGAAAGAACCTATATAAACTTATATGTTTTAATATAGGTTTTGATAAACGTTTTTAATATATGTGACACATATAAAATTGGCCATTTTCCTATATTATATGTACATACTGTATATGCACCTAAATGTTTACCTATATATGCACCTATATGTTTACCTATATATTAGTAAAATTATTAAAATCCATAGCCTTGTAAAATTTATATTTATTCATGTAGCTGATGCTTTTATCCAGAGCGACTTTTAATTGCTAGACGTGTCAGAGGTGACACGCCTCTGGAGCAACGAGGGGTTAAGTGTCTTGCTCAGGGACACAATGGTGGATGGGTCAAAGTGGGGGATTGAACACAGGTCTCTCACACCAAAGGCATAGTCTTATCCATTGCTCCATCACCCACACAAACAACGTTTCAGGAAAATGTGTAGACATCATAACTTTCCATCTCCTCTCACTTAATTGCCATAGTTAAATTCCATTACATGTGATACCAATTTCACGTGTTCGCACATACATAAGTCCTTGCATATTTTTTTTTAGTTAGTTTGTAGTTATTGCCTTGATAATAGAAAATATGATCTAGGCATCATGTATGACAGTTGCCAAAGTGAGATATGAGCTACAAAATGACCAGATCCTGCCATGAGCTATATAGGAGACATATCTTGTATGCACATATAGGGCTTATATGTGGCTATAAAGAAACAATACCGGAGACCTATAGGCCTGTATATTCACATATATGCACCTCAATTTTGCCTATATGTGGCATATATGTGCATATATATTATCATATATGTGCATATATGCTGTATATATGCAGCATATGTGCATATAAACTGCATATAGGTTTCATATATGTGTATATATCCTTATATAGGTTCTTTCCATGTGGAATATCTTCTGAAGATCCCCACCCTGGATCCTGCAGCAATTTCTGCCAATGTGCAGTGATAATGAAGAACAAAATAATAAACATGTTATACTCTTTCCAAGACTCGTTTTTATTTCTATATTGTTTCCACACT